>CAJNIZ010003844.1:5243-22731 GCA_905231905.1 Symbiodinium pilosum | reverse complement strand
AGTACCCAAGGTTTAGGGTTTGGTTTTTTCTTCTAAAGTGAGTCACGGCTAACCTCAGGGCCTCTTTAAAGAGCTTTAGGAAGTTATGTATGTAGCTTTCAATGAGGTTATATAATATATCCTTGTATAGGTTTTACGGTATCCAAAATGAGGGGTCGCTTCCTGGGCATCCCCATAAAAAGGATGATAGGTTCTGGGGTATGGAACTAGGGGGGGCCTAGAATCCAGGAAAACTCTCATATAAACAATGCCGCAAGGACGCCTTGTCTCCATCTTCTGGATGTAGACTACACGCTAAGCCCTCAGACCCGAAACGGATTGAGGTGTAGGCTTAGATGGCTTAGATGAGAAGCAAAGAGTGTGTAAGTGTAAATGATAGCGCTAACCTATCCTTCACTACACATCTTGTCCAAACCTCTTCATAGTACATGCGCCGATTCCACTTAGCCACTTTCCTTACTTTGCTGAGAGAGCTTTTCTAGGATTCAATGCTTAAGGCTTCCCGCGCTGCGCCAGACTTCCCTCCAAGCCGGGTCCTAGCAGCAGAGCTTTCTGAACACCCAAGTAATCCAGCAAAGCCAATTGATCCTTGGCTTCAATTTCATTAGGCTTTGAGGGTTCTAGGAGGTCAGGGCTCAGGGATGGATAAGGGCGCGAGATATTTATCAATTCGAGGGTCGTGGACTGGGGAGGATCCCGTGGGATCACCTTGGACATATGTTGAGTAAATCCCATTCTGGCTCGGCAGGTGATTGAGGAACGCGCAGAAGCACCACGAAGGGCCTCGTTTAAGGCCCACTTGAGGATCTGCCGAAGAACCCTGTAGAAGGACGGTTGTTCTTTTCGAGTCCTCTTGGGGATTCCATGTTCGTGTAGGGAAAAAGGCATGTCCATACAATACATAGTCTGCATGCTGGACAGCTCTAGTACTCGCTAACCCCGAAGGTTCCCAAGTACATCTGTGGTATACAGGAGGGCTTCTATACTAGGAACTAACACAGTTTGGGTTGAAATGCCCTATTTAGGTACTTAGGACCCTTTGGGCAAATACAGGGATCTCTATGTGCAGATAGGATCTTGGTACTCCAACGTCCTCATCCTAATTTGACCGTACTAACACAACCTTCAAGACTTATCTACTCTAAGCTAAGCTTGGCATTCGGAAGATCTCTCACCTGCAGGAAACACAACTCACGAAGACACAGAAAAACTCCAAGGTTGCTTTTCGCTGCCTTCCAAGTCGCTTCAGCAAAGGTGTGCCAGCCATCTCCTTCAACCGAGAAGTTTAGGCCATCCAAGCAGTGTGTTCTACGTGTTGTACATGTGTATGTATACTGAGATCGAGAGAAAGAGAGAGAGAGAGAGGGAGAGGGAGAGGGAGAGAGAGAGAGAGAGACCGAAGCGCCAACATAAGAGTAAGCGATGCGGCGTTTGTTTGCTAATTTGTAAGAACTTGTCGAACTTGTCTTTGGGTGTAACCGAAGATGCCGAAGATAAGCTACAAAGTGTGACAAATGCGGTGGAAACATAGCTTCACCCCGCCCCCCGCTCCCCCCCCAAAGTCGTAGATGTTGAGGCAAGGCTTCAGAAGGCCCCAGAAGTATAAGGCTCCTCATAACCTTTCACATCTGCCCAGAAGCCAAATTCTGAACTCTAAAACTTGGAACGCGCCCAGGAAGGATCCTCACACTTACGAATCCTCTGGGGTCACCGTACTACCTCCAGCAGCGTCCCCATGGTTAACAGGGAATCACAAAGACGTCGTACAAAGACTGCTGCCCGTTTGCAAGCGGTGTCTTTGAAGTTCCGACTTCGTTTGGGGGAGCAAAAGGTAACGCAAAAGGAAATCAAACCCTGTAGCCCGAGGTGGCTATATACCAACTACTGTATACAGCCTGCATATGGGGTTTCCCAGAATTGGGGGTACCCTTTTAGGGGGGTCCCTATGATAAGGATTGAAACATTTTGGGGTCTATATCATGACCCCCTATTTAGGGAAACTACCCCAAATCCAAAACCCAAAACCCTAAACCCAAAACCCTAAATCCTGTCATCAATGAAATCCTTGTGAGGATGGAACATCTGAGCGTTTGAGGCCCTGGTGCCTGCTTCAAAGGTTGCACTGGACAGGCCGGGCCCAACCTGCACAGTTGCCACATGGGCTTGGGGCATGGAGGTTATGGTTTGTGGCTAGGGTTTTAGGGTTAGGGGGTTAGAGTCGGGTTTAGGTTTGGGGTTTAGGGTTTGGGTTTAGGGCTTTAGGGCTCAAGCTTTTGTCGACGACCCTTTTCCACCTTCAGCTGTCAGTACTGGGTCAAGGGGTTGAAGCATCGCTGGCAAACCTCAGTACATCACGCTGTTTAGGGTTTAGGGTCAGTACATCTTGCAGATCACCACAAATAATTAAGACCAGTCAACCCCTGTCATATTGAATAGTCCGCACCCCTTAAAATGCATGATAATGGCGCTTTAATTAGTAGGGATGGCTTAATGAATCCCTGGATCCGTCTTCTAGGGTAGGTTTGGGGGCCCGGCCCTGTAAGAGTTCTAGCTAGTGATGATGGCTCTATGAGAATTGTATACGTGGATGGAGGGTGATGAATCCATAATGCTCAAACCTACTGGTGTCATCTGACTAAGACCTGTCCATTTCATGTTGTAGCTACTTGTGACTCAACGTAGAGAAAGGGGGTGGTAACAGACTCTGTGACGGTTTCCACTTCACTCGAGTTTAAAGGTGCACCGCTACATGACCTGTAACCACCCCAAACCCTAAGCCGTCAACCCTAAACCCTTAAATCCTAAACCCCTATAGACCCTAAACCCTAAACCTAAATCGAGGGAAGCCTGCGCGCTGCGCTGGTCCATGGCAATGAGGCGGAAGCTGCAGATGGGTAGCATCATCCTCTGAAGCTCCAGGGGGGATTTATGCGGAGATAGACGTGTTCAGGGTTTAGTTTTTGTTTTTGTTTTTCCTTTGTGGGGGTGGTGTTTACAAGGGTTTAGGGATTAGGGCTTAGGGCTTGGGGTATGGGGGCCATACCTTTGATGGACAAAATCCTGCATGACCCTGAATTTTCTGTAGCATCATCGTTCCTAGCGTTGAGGTATGAAGCCTTCTGACGAGCAACTGCACCATCGAGTGTCCAGGTTCGAGGGCGCAATCTTGACTAAGATGGACAATGACACAGAAAATACCATGGAGACTGGGCCTCATGTTGGGGTGTTGTCATTCGAGAACTAGTTGAATGTGTATAGATTTAGGATGATTTAGGTTTTGGGGAGAGTAGATGATACGATGCTTGTACGTAAAGACCATAACGGGAGAATGTCGGTAATGAGCCAGACTCCGACTTTAGAATTTCGGGGCTTGGGGTTGAATTGTTCACTTCGGGGTTTGGGCTGCAAGGCTTGGGATTCAGAGTCTACTGCTCAGGATCAGGGAGGCTGACGTACTGAAAATGGTGCAGGAACCTAGGAAGGATATACCGGGGAACAATGCTCTCGTAGGTATGCGTCCGGCACAGACGCATGCACTGCACAGGTACTTGGACCCCGTGTGAAAGGAAGGCTTGAGGGCTCAGCGAAACAAAAAGGAAGATTCACCTGGATCCAATAAGAGGCCTTACCCTTTGAATCAGCGTTTTGGTGGCTTTGAAAAGGAGCACCCTCTGTGTGTTCTGCTTCCGAAGTAAATTTACTGCTGATCGCTTCTTGTGTGCAATCTTGAGGAGGGCGCTGTGTGACTACCGCTCTCAATATTCATATAAACGCTACCATTGTTGCAACTATGGTCTTCATGATTGCCATCAAAACCCCTAAACCCTAGACCCTAAACCGCAGCGGGTTTTCGGCTGCAGGCTTTTAAGAGGCTGCTAGCTGTTCAGCCGCTGGCATTGGGGCGTGTTACGGTCATGGTGGCCCAATGCTGATTATTTGCCATGTCCATCCATCTCTCAGGGAAGCTGCGGATGACCAAAACAAATTGAAGAGGAGAGTTTACATGCACCCTTTCTATACTTGCCTGGGCCTCAAAGCAGATATGTAGCAGATTGGGGTTTAGGGTTTCCCCTAGATGACTCACCATTACCCTGTCAAGCCTGTCAAGCCCTTACATCAACTTCAGCTTGTGGAGCCTCCTTCCATGGAATAGCCCTGAACAAAGGGTTTAGGGTTTAGGGTTTAGCTACTACTAAACCACGATCCCCAGTGCCTCACAGCTAGGAAATTATGGCATGACAGTATAGAAAGGTCACGCCAGATGTTTAGCATGGACCATAACCATGAAAGGAGCCCTCAATCTAAAAGCTCCCAAACCCTGAGCCCTTAACCCCAAACCTTTAGCCTCGAGACACCTAAACCTTCAAATCCCCAAACCCAGAAGTCTACAGAACACCTACATACTCCAAAATCATAAAACCTAATCCTAACATCTTCCCCTTGAAAGGGAGCAGCATCAGGCCCCAAAGCTCACCGGATTCCAGGGACTCCAAACCCCTAAACCCAAAATCCTATATGTCCCCTATAACCCCTGCAAAGGGAGTCTATGTCACCTATACCCCCCTTTACAGGAAGACTGTATGTCCCATGAATGGTACACCTTGACCCCCTAAACCGTAAACCCGAATCAATCCCTAAACCCTAAACCCCTTTAACGGTAGCAGTCCAGGGATTCCAAGGCATGTTCGCCCACATAGCTAGGGACGAGCGCATTCCCCCTGGGGCCAAGAGCCTGGCAAGGATAGGGCTTGGGGTATATGATTTCAGGGTTGAGGGTTTAGGATCTTAGGATACTAGGATTTTAGGGTTTAGGATTTTGGGGTTGCGGGTTTAGGATCTTAGGATTCTAGGATTTAGGCTTTTGGGGTTGAGGGTTTAGGATCTTAGGGTTTAGGACGGGGTTTAGGGTTTAGGATTCAGGTTGAGGGTTTGGGATTTAAGGTTCAGGGTTTTGGATTTAGGGTTTCCAGGTTTGGAGTTTGTTCAGCTAGAGCTTTGGAAGTACTATAATAAAATGGAATCCAAAAGGGCCTGCTGCCCTGAGCACAAAGGGGAAGAGTTTAGGGCTGTAAGCTTTAGGAGGAAGAATGGAGAAGGAAAGGCCAAGCAGATGGGAAATGCAACTGAGACTGGGCTTGTACAGGGATCTTGAAGGTGCATACTCTAGGTGTTTCTGCTGCTGAGCCTCAAGAACCAGATTTTGCAAATCTTGGGGTTTCCGGACAATTAGGGGTCCCGCTTTGGAGATACTCCATGCTGCTGATGATGATGATGATGATGACAGTGATGATGATGCGGATCTTTTTATTGGGGTCCCCCATTTTGGACTCTTTACAAACTACCATGTCATTCTTGGTGTTGGGCAGATGTATGAGGAAGCTAGCGCTCAACACAGGAAGAAATGCATCGCAGAACAGAAGACCTGGACCATGGTTGCTACTCCTATCCCCCTCCCTACATTGTTTTATGCAACCAGATTGCAACCAGAAAAGTTGAGGGCGTACATCTGCAAGCGTGCTCACCCCTGTTGCACCTCACTTCTCGGACAACCAAGGTCTCTGCTATGGGGCCCCTCAGAGTGGCGCATATCTGCCCAGTCAACCCCAATCCTTACTGGTGGTCGGTAGGCAATAAGGGAATCAACTCCCCCCCCCCATATAATCCCTACATAAGATAAGAGTTATCTATTGGCGGCGTCCTCTTTAGCCGATCAAACTGGGCGGGGGCGGGGGGGGGAGGGTCCTAAAATGACGGGTACATTCTTGGGGGTCCCAAGCAGAACACTGGACCCTAAACCCTATGTCAATAACAAGGGTTATACGATTTTTGGGGTCTACCTTTGGGAAATTACCAAATATTGATCCCTAAGGGTCCAAGTACCTAATAATCATATACTTACCCAAAACCTGCAGTAAAATTACTATTACCCACATCCAAAGTACCTAAATATTGGGTACATGGACCCTTAGGGGATTGCTACAGTATAGCAACATCACCATCAGTTGCATGAAGAACAGCAAATTTGGGCGGAGGGGCTCGAATTCTCTCTTTAGGGATTCGGGTTTAGGTGACTACTACCCTAAACCCTAAATCCCTAAACCCTAAACCGTAAATCCCTAAACCCTTCACCCTAAACCCTAAACCCTAAATCCCTAAATCCCTAAACCCTAAATCCTATATCCTAAACATAGCACCAATGATGGCAACATCTCATCCCCGGCCCCAAGACCTGCACTCCGAAACCAGAAGATACATCAATACTGGGTTGCTGTTACCCCTGGGGCTCTAAATCTATAAATAATACCTACATTGGGCCCTGAACCCTATAAATAGTACCTACATGGAGCCTCAGGGTAAGGAACTTAAAATCTAGTCCGAGGTTTTAGGGTTTAGGGTTAGCGTTAATTAGATAGAATATGGGATATACGGGGATACTATGATAATATTGGCCGACTCCATATTCTATCTGCTGAAGGCGGACGATAAATTAGCCCTATCTGGGTATATAGTGCATAGCACTTCCCGTAACTTCGTTTAAGTTCATGAACAGCAACTCAGAACACGGCCGAGGAGCAGAACAGGAATGCCCGAACCCTTCACCTCATAGTAGATCTTGGCCTCAGTGTTCCCTCAGGGTTGAAGAGTTTAGGGTTTGGGGTTGGATATTACCATATACTAAATATACCTACCCTACAACTACTAATACCACAAACCCAGGTACCTAATTGTTGGGCACTTGGACCCTTACAGCTTTGGGGCTTGCTTTGAATGCTGCAAAAGTAGGATCAGGACTGATCAGTAATGAACACCTTCAATATACTCTAGTACTTGTAAAAACGACCTATTACCGTTCACTTATAGTTCATGCAATGCTATCTGTTGGTGTTGTTCCTGCTATTGCTGCTGCTACTGATTCTTCGTCCGCCGCCGCCTCCACCACCAAGAGTACCATCTACGCCGGTTAAAGCCCGCTGCTAGGCTCAACCGCGGTGCGGCTATCATGGCAGTAAGGATTCTGGCTATGCAGCATGTTCCAGCTTGGCACCACCATGTGGCGCCAAGCTACTCAAGCACATTAATGATGCTAACACAAAGGTGTTCTAGCTAGGCTGAAGAGACAAGGCCCAGATTTGTCAGATTTGGATTCCATCAGCGGAAAGCACTCACAACAAGGCGATGTCTCGGACTCCTCAGCAAGTTTGGTGGGAATTCTGGCCTCAAAGTGGTCAAGATTTGCAGATGTCTGAACCTTGTGTTCAATGCGTGCGACTGCCGTCCTACGCTGCTGTTGTTTGGAGCTTATTTTTAGGCAAAGACATCTAGGACAAACATGTCGCAGGTGCAGCTCATTCAAAGGGATCCGTTATTGTGTCAAGGTACCAGACCTTTAGCATGCTATGCAAGCATACCTTGAAAAAATGCGCACGATTGAAACCTTCTTCATATTTGCGACGAGCATCGAGTGGGTACTAAGGTGGAGGAACAAAACATTGCATAATAGTAACTGCTTATGCTACTGCAACATACTTGGGGCCATGCAAGGTTTACTTGAGTTCGGGTTTTGTTGTATCCTGCTCCAGGCTTCATTGGTTCGTGGTCAGCATGACAAGCTCACTTTCTCCGAGAGCCAAAGCCTGTCCGGGGCAACCCAAACCCCAACAATGCAACCGTAAGACCTCTATAGACCTACTTTGAGCCATAAAGTATACCCAACATATATATATATACACATAATATATATATATACATCTCTACATACAATCTGTATAAACATGTATATGTATACATGCACATATATTTACGTATTTATTCAATTATTTACAGTCCGCACTTTAGGCTATTTGGTGGGTGGGACAATCCCAAAGCATGAATCCAAATGCCTTCCTTGGCAAAACTCTTCTGGGCTTCCGGGCACCATCGGGTCTCTCGAGGAGCGGCATGCTGCTGTAGGCCAAATATACCACGAGATCCTAGGTACCTCTATGCTATTAAGTAAGGCTTCTATACTATGAATTCGTAATATGGTTTGGGTTAGTATTCCCTGTGTAGGTACTTAGGACCCTTGGGGTATCAGGAGTATTTTGGCAACAGAAGCTTGTGAAGGGCTAAAGGTATGTAGGATTACATAGGGATAGACAGGGTTTAGGCTGCATATTCGGCTGACTTTGGCAACTACAAGAACCATATGATAGGGATGGGGTTGTTATGTTGACGGCTAGAGTAACCAAAATCTGCTAGCAAAACAAGCAACCAGCCCATGTCATGCGAGTCCAAACACTTTCCTCTACATGAAGACTTAGGTTCAGCAAGTAAAGGTCGGAGGCTTCAATCTGGTACTGGTAGCCAGATAGGAAGATTGGCTCCGGACCTTCAAGGACGGCTGAGCTTTGAAATCTTGAATTTCTACGTGGCTCTTTAGTGCTGCCCACAGAAGCTTGAGCAGATCAGCTGCCCAGGCATGATGAACCAAGACTGTCTTGCGCAGGCCAGGGGGAAGGGTGTTTTCAAGATTATGGGTATTTTTTTGGGGATCCCCATAATCAGGATTATGGTATTTTGTGGGGGTGGGGTCTATTTGGGCGGGGGTCCCCCTATTCAGGGAAGCTACCAAATGCATTCTCGTGCTTGGGTTCATAGATTGGCTACCTGAAGCCTCTCAAGAAAGGGGGGCGAACAGGCAGCATGTACCAGGACCGTCCTTGTACCTTTCATTGGGGAGAAATGGCCCATTAATGAGGTGTACTTAGGGAAAATAGAAAGTAAGGTAAAAGACTATCCCTTGAACCATGATAAGAGCAATGCTATGCATCGAGCCTAGCAAATGCTGTACATTGTAGCATGCGCTCATGCCTGCAAAGTGCATTGTGGTGCGTTGTCAAACGCAGGTGGCGCGATCCACTTTTGATCCTTAGAACAGCCCCACTGATGATAAGAGCACTGTCCTGAGCACCGCACCGTGATGGTTGTGAAGCGCCCAAAGAAATGCGAGTCAAATCGGCAAAAAACCGGGGTTGGAGTCCAAATTAAATACTTTGCCACGTGCACTGCATCCGAAGGTCATGTCAAGTAAGCTCATCATCTTGAACTGAACCCAACACTTCCTACAAACACGGCCCATAGAACCCCTACTCCTTGTCCCAAGTGTACATATGGCATGTTCCATAAATCGGCGGACCCCCATATATAGACACCCTCATATCTTAATCCTTATTATGGCGACCCCAAAATGGTCCCCCGAATTCTGGGAACCATCCAGATGGGTTTTGCGCTAAACCCTGGCCACTATACATCCCCAAGTCCGAAGCCCCAAAAGGGAGCCCGTAATCCCCATACAATCCTCACGCATCCCTAGGGTCCCTAAGAGCCCCCTATTCTGAGCAAACCCCACCTATAGCACGAAACCCTAAATCCTTCCATGTACCCAATAATTGGGTACCGGGGATTTTGGTAGTAGTAACTATAGTACAGGTTTTGTGTAAGTGTATGATTATTAAGTACTTGGACCCTAAGGGAACCCTAAACTTTAAACCCCAAAGCTCTGGCGGCAAGCCGGGAGCGGCGCTGCAAATAGCGGTGCTCTGAAGACTCCCAGATACGCAAGCCTGATTTGCGGGGGGGGCTTCCCGCGTGAAGCTGGCCATTCACACATGGCTTATAGTGTAAATTCCTAGTATCCCCCTTAATGACCTCTATAATACTTCCCGGTCTAATCCCCTATATAGCCCCCCTTAAGGAGTTTAGACCATAGCTCAAATGACTTCAGAACCTCGGAAATTGCCCAATTTTGGGACCATGTTCTATGTAAACCACTATTTGTTGTGAGGTCGGGTAAGGCCGCTGGAGCTTGCCAATTATCAGGACCCTAAGGATTAATACAAATTCTAAGGGAGTTCTGGTGGTCATGATTCTGAATTATGTAAGCTTGGTTGGCCTTTGGAACCCTTTGAAAAATATTAGCATATAAGGTCCTTCTGAAACCAATTCGGGAAAATATTTAAGAATCCCAAAGGCCAGCCCACTAAGGATTTGGTTGAGGAACTTTGATGCACGTAGTTCCCGATGAGACAGCTCCCCTCCCAGCATAGGGGCGATTAATCACTCGCCCTGTATCATGAACCCGGTACACACCTTGTTACATAGTGGCACATAGCACGAGGCATTCTTTGGGGGGGCGGAGGGGGGCTTGTTATTAGGCAGGGGATTACATGATCCAAATTACGCAAAGAATGATGCTCACCACTGACGGGAGTGAGTAAAACGAACACCGCTGACAAAAAAACATCACCCCGCTTACATTTTCGTGGCAAGGCGATTCGAACAAGTAAGACATCTCTGCATGATCTTACGAAGCCCAGTTTGGTAGGCATCCTTGCGAAAACTGACGCTGCACCAGGTATCACCGCCCCGAATGGGATTCTGGTCACTGGCAGAAACCTTACGATCTAACAACGAATAAGCAGTAAGCTCAACCAGATTACTAATGATCAGAACTTTTAAAGCTCTATGCCTTTGCTGGAAGTCTCAAAGAGTCCATGTAGTCATATAGCATATGTTCAGGCCACAAGGTACTTATATCGGAGCCCCCTTTGGCCCAAAGTATATACTAGATACCTACATGGACCCTTCGGGAGTAGTGGTCCTGGAAGTTCTGGGTCCTTGCTATGGGGATGCAGATCAAGAAAAGGACTCACGCCCCACTTCCTTCTGAGAACCAGTCAGCGACGAATCCCTAAACTCACGGGGAGTTAGCAGAGAATAACGGAATATTTGCACACATAGGGTTTAGGGTATAAGGAATCATAATACATAGGGATTATGTAGGGATGATATTCCCTTATTCCCGACGAACCACCAGTAAGTAAAACCGAAACTCGCCAACTTGTCACCTGAGGTTGTAACGACCACCCGATGTTGGAGACATTCCTGGGATTGCGTACAAAATCGCCGGTTGGGAGTTGTTGCAACAAACAGCGCACCCACTCTAAAGCTTTGGGCTTGGGGTGGCTTAGGGTTTGGGGTTGAAGGTTTGGGGTTTCGGGCCGAAACCCTAGTTGCAATTGCCGTCCGACGGGCTCTTGCGGAGATAGCCGTCTGGCTCCTTAGCCATGAAGCGGCTTCCTGAAAATTGGGGAACGGTTTAGGGTTTAGGGTTTAGGGATAAGTACCATAGTTGATTGGGGTCTATACTGGGGTTCCACTGTTTATGGAAACTACCACAAGTAGTTTTGAAAGCTCGTGCTGCTCAAGTCCTTCATGCGGTTGATGAAGGAAATCTTGCACCACTTAGTATCCCCAAAATACTGTAATTACCATGTCTGGGGGGATTTAAGGTAGTGACCCTATAATCCCTAAACCCTGATAGTTTCTTGATGCCGAATTCTGACCCCAAAAGGCCCAACATGCCCCAAGCCGAGGTAAGTATGTGAGCTTAGTCAAGGTGTAGGGTTTAAGGATTAAAGCATTTAGGGTTTAGGTAGCAGAATAAGAATCAACTGGAAAACACATTTGACATGAACTGGAATGTGGTTTGACAATTAGGCTAGTAGGATATTCCGAAACACGGCTGTTATCTTTAAACAACAATGGCAAGAAGCTGTAGGATACTGCCCGGTTGTGGCTAGTACTTTTCTCTATCTAGCCCTAAACTCCATGTCACGTGCAGGGCGACATGAGATATGAGCAAAATAGATATTGTGCCTCCATCGTGCATGAGGACTCATCCCATTCCTAAACCTAGACACTAAACCCGAAATCGCTGGGTTCAAGCCTCAACCCTAAACCTTCAGTACTGCCCCCCCCTCAGTAACAGTTGGATAATAATTATCATAGGGTTATATATAGCCCTTAATAGGACCCCTCATATAGACTGTTACTGGGGAGGGGCAGTACCCAACCTAAACCCTAAACCCTAAACCCTAAACCCTAATTCCTAAAGCATGTCTGGGATCTCTTGAGCTCCAGGCAATATCGTGTGCAAACTTGGAGCTCCATAGTGGCCCACACCTTCCTTCCTGATATGTCACAAACCCAGAAAATCCATGATCCCCTGATTAGGGAAGATGCCTCACATCATATCAGGGATCCTGATATCATTCAGGGTATATGCCCTAACTAAGGGATATTGGACTTTCTGGATGCTTCTTAAGTGGACAAAACCAAGCCGGGCATTTGCCTTTGCTTGCCTGGCAGGACACAAGAAAAGCCATCTTGGCACAAGTTGGGAGACTGTGCGACCAATGGGAAACAGTACATCCAGGAGGAAAATCAGTCAACAACGCTTCCTGCCCACTAAACCCCGAATGTCAGAAGATTATCGCAGTAGGTTCTTACGGATTTTCTCAGAGACACGCATGTTGGGGCTACTTGCAGCAGTACTGTCCCAAACCCTAAACCCTAACGTCCTAAACCGTGGGGTGGAGCCTGAACTCCTAGCACAATCGCTGTCCAAGATGCTGGAACTCCCAGTGTGTGAGGGTCTCGTCCTCTTGCGTCTGGGGTTTGGTTAACGGTTTGGGGTTTAGGGTGTAGTGTTGCAACCCTGAACCCTGTACCTTAGGGCCTAGAAGCCCATCTGGGGCGGACGTGGTTCATGGTTTGGAATGGTTATAGTTATAGCTTCATATCATGGAACTACGGTCCAGAGACAAGGTCCAAACTCCCAACTCTAGATGGTTTCTGGTATCTCTGGCCCTAAGCCTGGAGGACCTGGACTCCTAGCTAAAGACTACGCAGTACAGCCTCTGTGACTTGTGATACTAACCCTAAGGGTCCAAGGACCCTAATAATAGGGTTTTAGGGCCCAAATACTACAACATTAATGGTATTTGTGCCCTAAAACCCTGTTATTTGGGTCCTTGGATCCTTAGGGTAACAAAACTTAAAGGACCTTAGTAGACTGGACTACCATCATTCCCAAGTTACTTTTATCGGGTTGCTGTTAAGGAACTTAAATTAAGTTATTATATTGGGGAAACCCTACTATTTACTATATATACCCATTATGGTAACTTAATTTAAGTTCCTTAACAGCAATCCAGTTTAGTATCCACCTTAGGAATCAACATTGAACATCCAGGTGAAGTCAGCTCCTTCTTTCAGGGAAACATGTAATGGCCCCATCTATGTCAGATTATGATATGTTTAGAGGGGACTTTGTTACATGTCAGGCCTGTTGGGGGCAGGGTGTTTGATCGGCTACGCCCGCCCCTAAAATGCCGCGTGAATCTTGAGGACCGTGCTGTTGAAAGACAATCTCCCCTGGATAAAAAAACAACATGCGCAAAGACGTCGAAGCACGGTAGCTGCACAATACGCAAGAGGTACCTGGACCTAGACCTCACTAACAAAATGGGCAAAGCAGTGGCCCAAAACCCCGAAAAGCGTCGGAAAGACTATAAACCATCACAAATACAGCGCGAAATACTGAAGCTAATACAGCTGGCATGCTTTCTGATCGCTCGTTGCTGGCCCTCCTGCAGCTCTGATTACCATTCTTAATTGCTGATTGTCCAAATCCATGTGCTTCTAATGGCGAGAAGGCCTTTTGCTTGATTCAGAGAAGAATTCCCCCAGTACATACCGAGCTCTACATCGGAAAGCGTTTATGGGCTGTTCTTAAACTTACGGGGCCCTTTCTGGTTATAGATTATATTACGGCCCCTAATATTTACGGGCACCAAAATGGCACCCTAATTTTGGGAACTATCCATATAACCCTAAACCTTAAATAGTAGCTTCCATTTTCTTTTCCATTATCCTTATATAACCCCTATATACCCCTGTATAACCCTGTAAAATTGTATATATCCCTAATTTTGGGAACTACCCAGATAATAAGCCTGACAGCTCCCAAGTCTCCAAAGCCTACACCAATTTAGGGTTTAGGGTTTAGGGTTCACGACGCACTCCCTTCGAACTCCGATGCCTGCTCCATCACTTCTTCTACGCGAACCCCTGCCGCTTCCAGGAAAAGAAGGCCTGCAAACAATTTGCTGGCTTAGTAGGGAATAAGCGAATGTGATCCCTATACAAACCCTATAGTATGACCCCTCTATAATCATAGTATATTCCCTGATTCCCTACTAAGAACCAGTAAGAAAAGGGGTGGGCTTGAGGGTGCCAAGCGAATACACCCTAAATCGCACTAGGGATCCCAGTATGATTTAGGATTTAGGGTATATAATCGGTATATATGCCCTCATTATGGGATATTGGACTTTCTGGGTACCCTACCGATACCTTCCAACAATCCAGGACACTTCGTTTTCTTACTGGTTCTTAGTAGGGAATGTGTGAATACACTATATTGGGATTATATTCCCTTATTCCCTACTGAGAAGCAGTAAGTTTTGGGTCGTATTAGAAAGCCATTCTCACGCAAATATGACAAACCCAATAACAGAAACTGTTAGGTTGTCCGCCCTCATACCAAACATCCCCCCGCCAACACTAAATGCGCACACCCCAAATTTTGTGCCATTATCTTTCTTTGGGGCTGTGTCGAGTACTCCCCAAACTCAAACCCAAACAGGAGCTGTCTTCCTATCACCCCAGAGCTTCCACGACCAACGGATTGAGCCCACAGGGTTCAGGTACCTGTGTACTACAGACTTGGAGCCCGGAGAGGAGTCCTAAATGAATATGTGAGCTATAGTCTAAAACTGCTTAAACAGTGGTTATTCAGGGGATTATATAGGGGAGTATGATAGGGGTTGTTACCGGGGATACTAGGAGTTTAGACTGTCGCTCGCAAGGGGATGAAATGGAGAGATTGGTGGTACGTACAAAGGGATAATGGATGGACATTCCCACAGGGATTGCAAGTGCTGGGACTGAAAACTTCCGATAACCGTTCATTTGGTATCGTAGAGGGATTTCCAGAAGCTACGATGGATCGGAAGAATCCTGCATGACCCTAAGTACCTTGTATCTTGAGAAGTCTAGTATTATGCGGTAAAAGCAACGGCATGCAGGGTTTTTGACAGTAACAGTTCCTATATTACAGGCTGTAGTTTTTTTGGGGCTGCATCCCGCATTATTCGTGAAGGGAACCCTGAACCCTAATCCCTTACCCTTGTAAAATTTGCGGTCTTTCAGCCTCTGATGTCAAGAGCCTCAACCCTGCTTCAAAGGGCAGGGGGCATGGCAACTGCACAAAATGTGCGTGTATAAGCACATATGGTAACCCCCCATGACATATGTGTAAGTATATATGTGTTTAGGGTTTAGGATTGCAAGCACTCCTGGGCCCTACCGTCACCAGGAGAGCCCCAAAACAGTAAAACAAACTGGGCCCTCGCACCACGGATGCCGACAGTTGCAAGCCTCTCAGGTGCATGCTGCAGGGTAAGAATTGCGATGATAATGATCATGCAAATGATGCTATTCGAACAGGAAGAAACGTAGCAGTACTGAGTTGACAGCCGTCGGACAACGTTAGGATACATAGAGAGACAGAGAGAGATGGAGAGAGAGAGGGAGAGAGAGAGAAACATTTGTTTGGACGATACCACTGGCTACAAACATAAATTCACCTTGATTGAGGGGCATGTGGCATGCACGGCATATGCTGGATCAAACTGACCGCGCTGGACAACTCAACGTCACCAAGCAATAACGTGCAACAATACCATGAACAATACCATGTGGGTGGCTGTCAAAATTATGGTCGCTTTGCGTACCCTAAATATTAGGTGCCGTATTATAATAGGGACCCAAAAAGGGACCATAATTTTGAAAACCACCCATGTGAAGCCAAGTATCTTCAGGAATCACCTTTTGGACTCCAAACCAAGCGCTACACCCCCTAAGCCCTAAACCCTAAACCTGAAAACTCTAGACTCTAAACCCCTAAAATCCTAAACCCTAAAGCCCTAAGGCCCTGAAACCTTAAACTCACAGTACCGAGAACCTGGCCTTCAAGCAGTGCCAGCAAGCTCACGAGGATAGAGCTGCTACGCCTTCAGAGATTTTGGATGTCCTCAAAGACTTGGGATTTATTTAGGGTTTAGGGTTTGGGGCTTTAAGGTTCAGGGTTTAGGGTATAGGTGCTAAGGGTTTAAGGTTTTAGGGTTTAGTGGTTTGGGTTTGGAGCCTTTGGCTTTAGGGTTTAGAGCCTTAGGGTTTAGGGCCTTAGGGTTTAGGGCCTTAGGGTTTAGGGCCTCGGGGACCGCAGGCCTATTTAGGGAGGAAAAAAAGGGGAGTATTGGGGGTCCCTAGAGTCCCTACTCGAGATTCCATAGGGATATCGCATTTTGGGCAACACCCATCTCAATCGGGTATAATCTCACCCAGTTTTCCTTCAATTTTCCATTAGTTCTTCCGTTGCATTCTCCATGATTCACCTTAATTATTTATTTAGGTCAATACACCTTCAACCCTCCATACACCCTACAACCTTCAACAGTAGCCTAAAGGGACGTTGCGGGTTGAGGCCACGGGGTTGGGGCTTAGGCTATGATCTCTGACCGGGACCATGACCAACCCAATAAGGGAACTACGTTGAAACGCAGGTTTGGGGATTCTATTGATCCATATTCGCGGGCAAACCGACTTTCTCTTGTCCGGACCCTGAGAGGGCCAGAGTCATCAGAAGGGAATAACCTTGGAACAAAACCAACATCGCATGCACACGATTAATTTTTGCATCTCCCGACATGCTGCGAGAAGCTCTGATCCCAAGGCACTTCTGAGATTACTCTTGTTGCGAGTGCTGGGCTGTTCAACACATGGGAGACTGTCAAAACAATCGATATATATATATATACACACACACTCTTGCTTAGAAAGGTACCTGACAACGCAGATAAAGCCACGAGGTCCTTCAGGGCACCCGCTAAGGTACCCTAGCCTAGGGTACCCCCTATACCCTAGACCCTATACCCTAAACCCAACAATCCTTAACCCTAAACCCCAAAAGCCTAAACCCCAAGACCCTAAACCCCTAAACCCTCAACCCTTGAAACGTCTCCACGTGATGCAGCGGCAGGTTCCCCGCGCAGCATCTACTGCTGCGAGTGGATCCATCGAACGTAAACCTGCCTAGGTCCGGAGGCCGTTTGAAAAAATGGGTTAAGGGTTATAGGGTTGTATCGTTTTAGGGTTTAGGGCCATAGGGTTATAGGGCTTCGAGTGTAGGGGCAGCAATAACTTTTGAACATGTCCAAGGCGACGGTACCCACTCGCCGAGACCTCCGGATTCAAGCCGAATATGAAGCCCAAAGGTCCAGGTACCTGTATAATGCTCTTTGGAGTCCCAGAAGGTGCTCTTACATGGGTACGTGGGGGTACGAAAAACATGATGTATAATTATATGTATATATATACATATATGGGAGTGAGTCGTTCCTGTGCCCAATGGCCCGCGCGGACAAGCCTCTGTTACATACCCTTGAACCGCGGAGCATGTTACATACCCCTTGTCGCGCGTTGTCGCGCGGCTATAAAACACTAAGAATACTCATGGAATTGGAGGGCTTGTCGCGCCAGG
>CAJNIZ010003843.1:0-22731 GCA_905231905.1 Symbiodinium pilosum | reverse complement strand
GTTTGAGGGCCTCAAGGTTTAGGACTTAGGGTGTAGGGTTTAGGGCTTAGGGTGTAGGGCTTAGGGCTTAGGGCTTGGGGTTTAGGGTTTAGGGCGTAGGGCTTAGGGTTTAGGGTTTAGGCCTCAGGGTTTAAGTGTTTAGGGTTTGGGGTATATGCAGGCGGAGGGTTCCTAGCAGCCCTAGCATCCGCTGAATTACAATGGCTAAGGGATTTTGAGCGGTGCCAAAAAAACGTTCATCCACAAATGGTAACCTTGAAACCCACATATCCCTCAGTATTTCTTGAAGCCCCTGTAACAAAGGGTCCACGTAGTTATATGGTATATACATGGGCTTTAAAGTAGGTATATGGGAACTCCTTTGAGCCCTAAGTATATACCATATACCTACATGGACCCTTTGGGGTAAATAAGGGTCCAGAATCACGATGCCACAGCATGGCTCGCGAGCGCAGAGCGAAGCTTCGGTGTTAACGGATGTGGGCTGCAGCTGGTCGTGAGCTTCAGGATCTACAAAGTACCCAAGGGTTTAGGGTTTAGGGTCTAGGATTTAGGGATGTTACCCCAGGGGTTGCTACCCCAGGGCTCCTATGTAGTTCCTTTTTGGTTCTGTTACGGTTTTTTGGTAAGTAATTATAATATACTACCCAAAAAGGAGCTACATAGGAGGGTCTGGGTAGATCCACTTGCAGGCTTTCTAGGAATTACCCTAAGACCCGTATAGGGTTAAGGGCTTGGGGTTTCATCTATAAGACAAGTCACTGTAGGGAACCATGAGTTTAGGGTTTAGGGTTTAGGGTTTAGGGACTTTAGGGCTCTACCTTCTAGATCCTGCCAAATCTTGCCCAGGGGTTTTGGAAGGGTTTTCCGCGGGGATTCCACATGAGGAGGTTCCCTGTTAGGAGACCATATGGGACCTAAACCCTAAACCCTAAACGAGCCTCAGGGAGGCGTTAGGGATGCCGAAATGGCAGCTGGAGGATTTCTCAAATCCTAGAGACAGAGTCCTGATTACCGCGAGCCAGTACGGGGGCTGTTGTAGCGGTTGATGTTGAAAATCCTGCATAACCCTAAGTATTTCATACATCAGGGGTTAAAGTATTCTGGTATATTCAGGTCATGAATTTTGGTATCATTTGGTATCTAGAGAAGAACCCCAAAGCAAGGGATGGATTTTCAAGTCCCCGCTCCTTGGTCAGTGATTGCGCGTTGCTCGTAGTGGTCTTCTTTGTTTGGCGTTTCTAGGATTTTATCCCAAGGGATTCTACGTAGCTCGTTTTGAGTTTGTTATGTTGGGTTGGTAAGGGCTCCTACATGATGTACATAAACTGCGCAAGAAGGAACTACATTGCCTCCAGGTGAGCCTGAAGCTATCCCTGTGAAGCCTTCTTGGAGCCGTTGTCAAGGCACCCGAGTGAGCGTTGTAGTCGTCTTCTTCGTCGTCGTTGTCATTATCATCACCGCTCTCATTGTCGTGGCAGGTAATGGTAGTGGTAGTGGTAGTGGCAGTAGCTGCGGAGCAGCAGCAGAAGTGGAAGTAGAATTGGTGGTGGTGGTGGCGGTGGTGGTAGACTGGTAGACTGGTAGAAGTAGAGGAGCAGGAAGAAGACGCCAACGGCTTCCGAGTCGTGAAATTTAGTGAATATGTTCCGTCAGTCCCTCAACAAATGTTTGGGGACGAAGTTTACTTTCGACATTCATTTGAAATGCAAGACTTGGCTGCCCCACCGCCACCTCCGCCACACCCGCCATCATCACCACCATCATGACCACCATAATCATCACAATTATCCAAATGCACGTGTGTTTATGTATCTACTGCAAGTGGCCTGGGACGCCCGGACCTTCAACCCGAGATCCGTCAATCCCTCAGCCCCTACTTCGCGCAACCCCTAAACCCCAAACCCTCAAACCCCAGAACCCTACGCTTTAACCTGCAAACCCAATACAACCCAAAGCTCTTACTTGACCCTAAACCCGAACCCTAAAACTTAAATCCTGAAACCTCAAACCCCAGGTAGTGGCCTTGGCACAGTGGTTGCCATCCGGGCCTCTCCAATGCAGAGCTTCCTGGACGATGGGTTAAGGGTTGGGATGAGTTAGGCCTTGGGTTCAGGATTTAGGATGTAGGATCGATAGGATTAAGGGTTTGAGGTTCAGGATTTGCGATCTAGGATTGGGTTTTGGGTGTTTTCAGGGACCAAGGACGCTACTTGGCAGATAGTTAGGACGTGAGAGTGAAGAAGCCCGAGGTTTGCCGTTCCTGCTGATATAGGGTTTAGGGTTCAGGGTTTAGGGTTACAAATCTTCATACTTATGACCTTGAAACTCGACAAGGAATAAGCTATAGTTGTTCATGGTAGTCCAGTGAAGAACCAGAACCCCTAAAGTTTGCAAACCACCATATACTCCCAGTGTCCCGTTGATGTTCTTTCTTTCTCTGTGGATTCTCCAGTATTGGGATACTCTCCCTAAACCCCAGATCCTATATATATATATATACTTATAAACACATACTCGTCGAGTGTGGGAGGAGCAAGGGATCCCAAAGGCTCCTCCTTAATGCAACAGCGGTTTAGTCTAAGGGGCCCTAAGGCCTTGTAAAGAAATTCTAGGGACCCTGAAGGGTACATATAGGATATAGAGTAGGTATATTATAAGGAACCCAGGATTAAGGGCCCATTCTAGGCGTTCATGGTTTCGACTTTTGATTTAGGCTTCAGGGTTTTGCACAGTATAACCTACCTAGACCTCGGTACCCTAACCCCCCCCCGGCATTTTAAGGGTGCCTAATTTGTATATTGTCGATGCTGGACAATACAAGTATCATGCTATAATTGGGGGAAGATTTGTCTAAAAGGGGGTCCGTGGTTTGCTGTTAGGGGTGGGGAGCTGGCCTCAGAAGGTTATGGAGTGCGAGGTTGAAAATGGACATGTGCAAAGTCATGTTTTTTGCTTTACGGCATCAATTCCTTTTGTCCTTACATGAAAACTCCAAGCGCCCAACCCAAAACCTCAAAGCTACCCTAAACGAAACCGAGAAAGAATTGTAAGCCCCGAAACACAAAGGTCGAGAAATCACAACTTGCAATTGTAACCCGGCAGTATCACATGGTCTCCTACCATTGCTGATTATACACCACGCTAGGCTTTCTCAGCACACCTACGTAACCCCTGAACCCCACATCCCATATCAGTCCCCAGTTGCCATGTGATCTTTCGCTTTCCATTGCTCTCTCCACTTCAGCTTGATGAGAACTTAGTTTGTTCGCAATGTTAGGGCCAAAGAAATTACAAAATACAATTTGCTGGTCTGTTTGAGGTACTCTAGACCAAAAGCATCCAAGGAAGCTAGAACGGAAAGACTGTTAATACTGGTCATTAGGTTTATGAAGCCTACACAACCTGAGTCTCCGTTTAATTTTCCAGTTTTGTCCATGTGATTGTTCAGCATGAGAGAAGTCCTAAACCCTAAATCCTAGACCCTAGCCCTATGATGTCGCCTGTAATCCCTCAGCCAGGCTCTGATGGTTATTGTCGCCCTAAACCCCTAATCCTGAATCCCTAAACCCTAAACCCCTATATCCTAAACCCCTAAACCCCCAAACCCCCACGAAACCCCCAAACCCTCAACCCCTAAACCCCTAAAGCACGTGGGTTCCATGTTTCCTCGCAGGACAGTGAAGCCGACGCCCACGAGCGCCCGCAGCCTGCTCTCTCGGCGCCCTGGTGACTTTGGGTTTAGGGCTTAGCGCTTAGGGTTTAGGTTAGGTACTGCCCCCACTCAGTAACAGTTGGATAATAGTTAAAATATTGGTATATATAGCCCTTAATAGGACCCTTAATATAGACTGTTACTGGGGAGGGGCAGTACCCAAGGTTTAGGGTTTAGGGGGACTATGGGAGTGATATCCCCTCAAAGGCTTCGTGTTTATCTTTCAAGGGCTTAATTATATGTATAGGATATGCGTGGGAGCAAATTGAGTTGGGGGTTTAGGTATAACTTCTTAAACGGAAAAGGAGATGGACAATTACATGGCAACTGGGCCTGTATAGGGTGTATGGGGATAGGATGTAGGGGGCCAAATGTAATGTTGAGGTCTTTTGGCGTACCCTTCACCATGAATATACCAGGAATCCGGGACCCCAATGTTGGTAAACCCTAAACCCTAAACCCTAAACCCCAATCACTCAGTCTTCTTCGTTAGGTTAAGGATTTCGGACGTACAGCAATAAACAGCTCTCAGGAGGCTTCCAGGGCAGATAGTGGCCTTCTTCAACAATTAGAAGTCATCGGCAACAGCTCATCCTAGTAGAAGAAAGTATGTGAAAGAGTGAGTGAGTAATGCTAAGGGTCCGTATGCCGTTATTGTTGCGGTCTCAGTGTCAGCAGCAGTAGCACTCGCAGTGGCGCAGCATTCCAGATCCCACGCTGTGTGGATTTCAAGGGGACATCACTCCATGAACCTGCTGAGCAACTAGTACCTACATTGCGTCCTAAAGTCTGTTGACATGTCCTGCATTGGGCTATTTGGAGCCCGAAATCTTGAACCCTATATTGCATAAATTGGCTATGTGGATCCCTAGGGAGTTGCAAGCTGAGAAGGCCTGACATCCTGACTTGATTTACTTGCTGAACCTTGATGTGGACCCCTGAGTACAGTAATAAGCCCCTCCCTGAATAAAGACTGTAATAGGGATCTGCAGGATCCGAATATTAAGGCCCTGACAAGGAGGGGGTCTATCAATCAGAGTTTACATTAGTCAGGAATCGAGGAATGGAACTCGAAAGTTATGCACAAGCAGTCCCCAGTAGATACTAACCGCAGGAAAGTTCGAGGCCTGGCACAGCAGAAGTGAGAGTGTTGCTATAGGAAGCATTGCTCACCTGCATCCCTAAAAAAAGCTGCCGCTTTCAGATCTCACAAATGCAACTCTGGGGGCTGGGGGAATGGAAGAACACCCGAACTCGCTGCAACAGTCCTTCTACCCTAAGCCCAAAATCCTAAACCCTAACACCCCAACGAGGCGCGCATTTGGTTCTTTGGCCTCTGCGTGATCATGAACGTCCTACTGAGTGGGGCCCTAATTCTGGGATGCACTCCTTTCCAGGACACAGGGTATAGGGTTCAGGGTATGTTGTTCAGCTAGATTCCAATGGGCCCCCAAACAGGACAGACCCTTTAAGAACCCCCTGACTCCCCTAAACCCTAAAACACTAACCTCAGGGCTCTGCCCCCGGCCTCCCCTAGGAATCCCTATCAAGATGTTCAGACCGAAGCGTGCCACAAATCTTTCAACAAGGTTTGACAGATATGGCAGTGTAGACATTTTATCTATTGCATGGTACCGCAATTTCCTACCAAGACTTGTGCTTTCAAAAGCAGATGCTGCATATCCAGGTCTAGTTAGAGGGCAATAGCAGCGGAGAAGCGCTTTCTGAGAAAAGTCACAAACTTGCAGGACGCCCTGGTGCGACGATACGGCTACTCTACTGCAGATGCCACTGCAGTCTGGGGCAATGGTTTTCAAATACTGGCCCCTTGGCTCAGGGTTTAGGGTTTTTGGATTTAGGGTTGGGGCAACGGGTTTCAAATACTGGCCTCTGAGTATTTTCGAATGTTTTTGTTTTTTACATCTTTATGAGTGCTTAGGCCATACAAATCTTAAAAATCCAAATAGCCCAGTTTAGGTAACAATTACAAACTACAAGGCCCAATGTAGGTATTATTTGTATACTTGGACCCCTAGGGAAAAATACAAGCGAACATGTTCGACGAATGCCGAAACCACTGCATTTTGTAAGCCGCAGACTCTGAACTCTAAATTGTAACCCTTAATCTTAAACTCCAAACCGACAAGCAACACAGGGGTTTCCCAACATTAGGGGTACGCTTTTTGGGGGGTCCCTTTTATAAGGACTATAGTATTTTGGGGTCTATATTGGGGTCCCGTTGTTTTGGGAAACTTTCACATCCTGAACCTTGAGCCGTTGGCTCAGGTTATGGGCACTGCAGTCACTTCACCAGTGTTGGACGTTGTTGGGCCGCGCTGGTTTGCCACAGTTGGCTTGGGATTGGAGTGCGTTGCTGGGCTCTGCCTGGGGAACTTCTTTTACTTGAGCAAGAGATTATAAGGGGTATGTAGGGATTAGGGAATGGCTTTTGGTTTGTGATTGTGATTTTGCTGTTCCTTGTACCAAAGGAATAATGAGAAACAAACTCATACCTGCTGCATCGTTCAAGGTTAGGGGACATTGAACAACTCTCAAAGCAGTGAACATAATCAGCCCAGTTAGACCCTATGCTCAAGACCCTGAACCCCAAGTCGTAGGGTTTAGGGTTTAGGGTCGCTTAGATCGGGATGGAGGATTATGTCCTCCTTTTGGGTACAGTAGTGTACAAGAATAATTGCATCTTACCTGGTTCAACCACCGACAATCCCTAATCCCTAAAGGCTAAAGCCTGAGCCCTAACCTCTTAACTCTAAATCCTAATCTCTAGCCTGCAGCAGGCTAGGCGCTAAGCAACAATCCCTTGGCTCAAACAATATCTTGTAGAAGTTTACAAAGCTTCTATTTTAATTTCCACGCCTTTTGAATTTGATTATCCTTTGTTGGGCTAGGATCCCACCCCCCCGAAAAAGAAAAAAATATATATATACATATATATCCTATATCCCTCTCTCTCTCTCTCTCTCTCTCTCTCTTTCTCTCTTCCTACCCTAAGCCCTAACCCTGCACTACCCAGGTGGGGCATGCGCTGCTGGCGCATACGGCTTCCTACTCAATAGCCCATGGGGTGGGCATCCTATCCTTTGCCTACGGCCTGGTGGGGTGGGTCAAATTAGGGTTTAGGGTTAAGGGTGTAAGGTTTAGGGTTTAAGGTTTAGGGTTTAGGGTCACATAGGGATATAGTCCAAACTCTGTACAGGGGGGTTATAGGGGGGATTATATTGGGGATTATTTTAGAGGTTATTAAGGGGGATACTAGGAGTTGAGGCTATAGCGCATATAGGGATATAGAGTATGCACATAGGGTCCTTTCACATAGCTCGTTACTCTTAGAGTCTTTTTGTCTCTTGCTGTTCGTATAAGTTTGGCTTTGACACATGGGTGGTTCCAAAAGTCGGGGGTGCTGATTTGTGAGAGCTCCTCCAGCACAGGTAACCCTAAACCCATCAACCCAAAACCCTGAACCTATCAAGCGGTCTATAAGGGGCTACACCTCTTGTGGTTGGTCCCACTAAGCACTAAGCCAAACCTAAGCCTTCTGAAGCGCAAACCCCAAAGGAACCTCGGACCCCCCAACCCCTAGAGCCCCCAAACACCTTGAACCCCTACCATGAAACATACCCTAAACCTAAAATCCTAAACCCTAAATCCTAAACCCTAAACCCTAAGTTCTAAACCCTAAACCCTAAATCCTAAACCCTAAACCCGAAATCCTAAACCCGAAGTCCTAAACTCGAAGCAGAGCCTCAAGGTCGGCCTCGGGGGGAACATGTTCATGCTGGGCAGTATGCCTTTCTGCCAGCTCTTCCGGCATAGCAGCACAGCTGCCTCCATACTTATGGGCGCCTACCAGGTGAGGAGTGGTGAGGGTTTAGGGTTTAGGGGTTTAGGGTTTAGGGTTTAGGGTTTAGGGGTTTAGGGTTTAGGGGTTTAGGGTTTAGGGGTTTAGAGTTTAATTTAAGGGGAAGTAGACGACAGGGATCCTCCAGGAGCTTCTGGTCCCCCTTAAGTAGATAGAATATGGCTTTGAGTGTATGAGAATAAGATCCCCATATACCCATATTCTATCTACTTAAGGGGGACTATAGGGGTTTAGGGTTCAGGGCTTAGGGTTTAAGGGCTTAAGGGTTAAGAGTTTATGGTTCATGGTTCGGGCTTTAGGCGTTGGGGTATGCATGGAGTGTAGGACTTGCGGTGTGGCGGATAATATCCAACTCCCTGCTCACAGCCTTCAGTATGATTGTATTGCAGCCTAGGTACCCACCCTAAAACCTAGACCCTGAACCATAAACTCTAAACTCTTAAACCCTGAACCCTTAAGCCCCTCAAGCCCTTAAACCCTAAACCCTAGACTCTGAACCGTTTGAATCGGCTGCCGGGCTGCTGCAGATTATAACCAGCGGCATTCCTCGCCGCAACTACTCGGAGGGTCAGCTGGACTTAGTAAGTGGGTTAATAATGGGGATAGTTAGGGTTACTATGTGGGTTATAGGGGTTATTAAACCACTTACTAAGTCTGACCCTCCAAGTAGGGTTTAGGGTTTGCCGTTCAGTTTGCCGCCAATCCTAAGCGTGACTTGGAGGTTCAGGGAGATTATGGCCCAATGAGAACTTAACGAAAACGCCCCTGATATGGATATAAATGGGTATAAGAATACCAGCCTAAACCATAAACCCTAAACCGCGTGGGTTATGAAAGCCCTGAACCTCAAAGTGTGCCTTAACCCTAAACCCTAACACCTAAGCCCATAAACCCCTAAACCCTAAACCCCTAAACCCTAAACCCCCCCGATCGATTTTCCACAGACAAAGGTCACCAACCCATCACCTGGCCTAGTTACATGTCCACATGGTTTAGGGGTGAGGGTTACAGTAGGGTTTAGGGGTTTAGGGTTTAGGGTACTCCCAAACTTCAAACACAGGCGCTCCCCTTAAATTCCGAATCTTTATTTCTTACTGTGGAGACGCCCTAAATTGATCCCCGAATTATTTGTGAACCCCAAATGCCTGTAAGTGACGTCAGAAAAAGCTGAGCATTTCCCATTGTCCCACTGAATCCTGAACTTCATGCCGGGGTTTTGCGGAGGGGCCAGAGGTGAAATATGAGGTTTGCAAAGGAATTATGGAGGTTCCTCTTAAGGATTCTGGTGCAGGTAGCTTTCCTAAATACCCTACACCTTAAACGCTTGGGCTCGCGGAAGGGGCTTGAGAAAGCTAGATGGAAGCTAGTGCGAGGCGGCTGGGTTCATGTTCATGCTGCTGACCCTGGACTCCATGGATCCTTGGGCGCACTCCGAGAAACCCCTTTTGGAACGCACAGGAAGGGTTTCCAAATTCTCCCTGTACAATCCTCAACAGGTGCGGAATTCTGTCACAGTCCCCACACATTTCTCAGCGCCCTAAGGGCCCACATGCTTGGGCCCCATTTTCAGAAAGTTTCTGCATTTGAGACTCAGAATGGTTATAGAAGCCTGAATAGTTGCCGAGATTATTCCAGTAGAGTCCTGACACATGGGTTGTTCTCAAGATTATGGACCTTTCTGGCTATAGATTACATACATTCCGGGGCCTAATATCTAGGGGTACCAAAAAGGGACCCTAATTTTGAGAACCACCCACATACTTGACCCCCTATCCTAGTTAAGTAGGTAGGCCCCTACATAACCCGAACACTGGGCTTGCCATCTTCCACCTTCTGAACCTCGCTTGCAGCCCCAGAAACACAACGGGGCTTCTCACAGGTTTAGGATGTAGAGTTTGGGGTCTAGGATTTAGGGTTTAAGGTTTAGGAGATATAGGATCTAGGATTTCGGACTTGTGCATTTATTGTGAATGCCCTACTACGAATCTCACCTGCATGAAGACAAAGCCCCTTGCATTAAACCTGACAGCTAGGAAGATTTGTCTCTCTTCAGCCTGGGGTTTAGGGTTGAGGGTTTAGGGTTTTAGGGCTTAGGGCCTAAGGTTTGGGGTCTACTTGCTCTCGCCTGACCTGCCAAGTATGCCCATACATACTCCTAAACCCTCAAGCCCAAGAAGCTGTGCTTGGTTGGCTGTTGTTAATGACTTTCATTTACTTCATGAGTGTCCCACAAAAGTATTTGCCTTAGGGCCGTAGAGGCCAACAATTTTCTGAAATATCCTGCGTAGCCTGTAAAAGGACCCCTATCATAATCCTCGCATGATTCCTGTTTTTATGAGGATCTTTGAAAATGGCCCTTCCAGTTTTAGACATTCACCCTGAACTCTCTGAGCCCAAATCCCTCTCCAAAACCAACCTCAAATTCCTAAACTCTAGGCCCTATAAACCCTAAACCTCAAACCGCTAGGATTTTCATACCTTTTTCAGCACCTACGAGTTTATTGCGGGCGCTGGCATTCTGGCTACTTTTCTGGCGTTCCCGGACGCGCCGTTTCGCACGACCGAGGATATTTTGGGTGATCCCCTCCAATTCTGTAATCTGGGTGATTGTGGAAAATGTTTTTTAGATTTCTATCCGACTAAAGCTCAAAGCGCATCATGTTTTTGATGATAATCGAGTATAGCCCTCGGGATCCAAGTACACTAAAACCTACATTGGGGCCAAAATGTCTGCCAATATTACCTACATTGGGCTCTTTGGATCCCTAAGCCCTATTCCCTAAACCCTAAACACTATACCGTGACCTAAACCCCATACCTTAAACAACCCTGAACCCTATGCCCTGACCTAGACCCTATACCTAAAACCCTGCATTAGCTACAACATCTGGTTTAGGGTTTAGGTCTGCGAGCCTAAAGATCCCTTACGGACTCGCAGGCTGCGATCTGGATGAGCGTTGGAGCCGACGTTTTGCTGGGTTGCTTTGTTGATGCGGGTTATTCTCAAAATTATGGGCCTCATATGGCTATAGACTATATTACGGCACGTAATGCTTAGGGGTACCAAAATTGGACCCTAATTTTGGAAACTACCCATGTAGTTTCCAGCCCTGTCGTTTTCTGCCACACGGTCAGAGTCCCTGCATTGTAACCCGTGCTATACTGGGAACGTCTTGAGGTCCAGATAGCTACAAGATTGGAAGCTTCCCGAAACCTAGAGCTAATGCACGGTCCAATCCCGGAGTGTCCTAAACCCGAAGCCGAAGCCGAAATCTTCTGACCCACACTCAAGCACGATGGAAGAGAGGAAAAGCAAGAGATCTCTACCCGTGCCAATTCCACCCCCAGGGAACAGATACGAGCCATTTTCTAAACTTTACAATCTCCCTTAATAGCCCCTATAGCACTCCCTTCTACAGTCCCTCTATAAGCGCGCTTCAAGGAGTTCAGACCCTAAACCCTAATCCCGCGTGTAACCCCCTTTAAGGAGCTCGGACTACAGCTCATAATATGGAGTCAACTTTTACTTCGCCAGGACGTTCCGCGCTGTAGTTTACCTGCACCTCCCTGTTGGCGGAGCACCTGCTTTAGGCACGGCTGTTGCCAAACGAATGGAAGCCTTACCTTGAATGGGGGTTATATAGGGGTTGTGTAATAACAGAAAAGAAAAATGGAAACTACTTTTAAGGGTTTCGAAAGTTAGGGGCTATATGAGCTATAGTCTAAACTCCTTAAAGAGGGTTACATAGGGTGTTATATGGGGGAGCACTTGGAGGTTATTTAGGGGGATGCAAGGATTTGAGACTGATTAAAATTCAAAAATGAGCTATAGTCTAAATTCCGAGTATCCTCCTTAATGACCCTCTAGTACTCCCCTATATAACCCCCTATATAACCCCCTTGAAGGAGTTTAGACTATAGTACACATGGGTTGAAGCTCCCATCAACTCCCAAATTCTAAGGCGAACATGCCAGAAGCCAAAGATCTGGCTGCACGAAGCAGGTCCAACCCCTCAAAGCCCTCTACTTGGAGGGTCAGGGGGACTTCGTAATAATGGAAGGGAAAATGGAAACCACGATAATGGGGTTATAGAGGGTTTAGGGTTTAGGGTTAGGGGGACTTAGTAAGTGGCTTAACAATGGGGCTAGTTAGGGTTACTATATGGGTTAGAGGGGTTATTAAGCCACTTACTAAGTTCCCCTGACCCTCCAAGTACCCTAAACCTTGAAGCTTAAGGCCTCAAACAACCGTAAACAATGGACCCTAAAGCCTCTAAACCTTAAACCCTAAAGCCTCAGAACCTGAAAACCACAAACCTTAACAACCTTCAAAACCCTCAAAACCTTAAACCCTTAAACCCTGAACTCTCATAACCTGAAACCCTCAAAACCTGAAACCCTAAACCCTTAAACCCTCAAAACCCTAAACCCTCCAAACCTTAAACCCTAAAACCTTAAACCACGAACCCTCAAACCCTGAACCCTCATGTCCTTAAACCCTAAACCCTCAAAACCCTAAACCCTACAACCTAAAACCCTAAAACCTTAAACCCTAAAACCTAAACTCCAAACCCTAAAGCTTAAACCCTAAAACCTTAAACCCTAAAACCTTAAACCCTAAAACCTTAAACCCTAAAACCTTAAACCCTCAAACCTTAAACCCTCAAACCTTCAAGCCTAAAACCTTAAACCCTCAAACCTTAAACCCTCAAACCTTAAACCCTACAACCTTAAACCCTCAAACCTTAAACCCTCAAACCTTAAAGCCTAAAACCTTAAACCCTCAAACCTTAAAAGCAAAGGCCGGAAGGCCTCGAGATGCAACTTGCCTTGGCACCGCTGAAGATCTCAAAAACCTGGTGCTTCGTCCGAAAAGGTTTTCGGGCTTGGGGCTTTTGGTTTGGGGTTTAGGGATTAGGGTTTAGGGATTAGGGTTTGGGGTTTAGGGATTAGGGTTTACTTTTAGGGTTTAGGGTTTAGGGATTAGGGTTTACTTGTAGGGTTTAGGGTTTAGGGATGATTTGGGTTTAGGGTTTAGGGGGTTTCCCAAAATTTGGGCCCGGGTTTTTGGAACGATTGTAGCAAGGGTTGGAGTCGGGGGTTAGTGGGGTCCGTGGTCTGGAGTTCAGTGATATAGGGTTTAGGGTTTAGGGACTAGTTGACTATTGGTGTCTATATCTGCCACACCCTTCATGTATGGAAGACACCAGTAGTTGTGAGGTAAAAGTGGGTCATTATGTCTGAAATAGGGGATTTCCAGAACAATTAGAAAGAGATTGTCGTATTTTGGGATCGATAGGGGACCCCATTTTCATGGACGCTCCCATTTCTGAAGGCGTGCAGTTACAACAGTTTGCCGAGGATATCTAAAACCCTACTATTACTATTTGGGTACTTGGCCCCTTAGTCAAAAGTAACCGTCGCACAAAGCGACGGACTGATATAAGTTACTGTCAACATTCGGCTTACCAAAGCACCATTAAAGGTTTAGGGTTACCGAAGGGCCATCAAGGGTGGACACAGCGCTTCTTTGGTAGTTTAGTATAGTCCCGAATATACTCCCTACTAGCACCTGTGCCCATCAATTATATGGGAACCGTTGACTGCAGCTCACATAGCTCCACGTTTGTGTTGATCCGGTTGCAGCGACCACGTGAGAAATCGGGACACCAGCCAAGACACAACTTAAGCAAAGCTTTTGAGAACCACGAAGAAGAACATCGACAACAAACATCGATCATCCGCAGCAGCAAGATCAAGGGGAAGTAGCATGCTCTTTTCTGCCCTCCACAGTCAGTAGTATCTCGTCCAGTCACGCAGCCAACTAAAGCCTAGGTATTTCTTGGTGTGTTTTGCCCTATCTTCCACTGTGGCTGCCTGGTGCGCGGGCGTGTTCTACGAGCTGCTGCGAGGTACCTGGGGCGTGCAAGTGCTCCTGTGGGGTTGTGTAAAAAGGAGGTTCTGCGGGGTCAAGGTGTTCAAGTATGCAAGGGGATCCCCTTTTTCAACATATACCTGTATGACTACAAAGCTAGGAAGGGAAAATCCAAATTAGGACCAGGCGATATTCTCTCGTATGGTATCTTAATTATAGTTCATACGGTTCAGAACCAGATAAACACTAAAGTGTTGGATAGTATTCTGGGTTGGCCTTTGGGATACTTAAATATTTTCCCGTATTTGTTTCATAAGGACCCTAAATACCTAATATTTTTCAAAGGGCTCCAGAGGCCAACCAAGTATTTCTACAAAGCCGGGAGCAATCTTCAACTGTGCAGCTCCTTACCGCCCAGTTCAGTCTCTAACTGATGGTTAGAAGGGACTAAGGGAATATTGTCCGTATATAATGCCTATATAGATAAAACCCTAAGCCCTCATAGGATATGCTCCCTTATTCCCTGCTAACCCCCCAGTAAGTTCTGTGTGTTGAGGTAAGGGCCACGAGTCCCTGAATCCAAGCCTGAGCCAATCCCTGATCTTCTGGATGCTGGGCGAGATGCGGGCTTAGGGTTTAGGGTGATTCTCCACATGATGGCCCCTTTTGGTGATGAACTAATATTTTAGGAGTCCAAAAATGGGACCCTAATTTTGGGAACCGCCCACATAGGGCCGTTTTAAGAAGACAGTAGTCTTCAGAGGTTCCCTTGTAAGGTTTCACGTTTTGGCGAAACAGTGGCGAGAGTTTAAGTCTTGGGTCTAGGACTGGATCACTGTTGGGATGAGCCCGCAGAGCCATGTCCACTGCGTAGGTCTAGGGTTTAGGGTTATAGGGATACTCAGAACAGAAAGGCGCTTGAAAAGATGCCACATAGCCTTCTTGAATCCAGACCCTTGGCCTTTCCAGCTTAGCCTTTAGGCCATATGTGAACAAAACCTCTTGAGAACAACGAAGAATCCTGACTCGTAAGCCCTAAACTTGCCGGCGGACCTCTACACAACCAGCCATGCCCTCAACCCCTAGGAACATGTGAGCTATAGTCTAAACTCCTTGAAGGGGGTTATATTGGGGATTATATATGGGGAGTAGTACAGGGGTTATTAAGGGGGATGCTAGGAGCTTAGACTATAGAACATGTTACCACAAATAGTACCGGTACTAGTATCGGTATTCGTATTTAGTATTTGCAATGGGGGTACCAGTATTCGTATCAGTATTAGTCTGACTATTCGTATATTTAATTACACTAATGAGTATTCATTAGACCCTAAATCCTAAAGCCCTAAACCCTAAAACCTAAACCCTAAACCCCAGCCCTAAACCCCTTAGTCCCTCCTCTGCCCCTCCTTATATCATTGTATATCCCCATAACTCTAAACCCTAGATTTAGGGTTTTAGGGTTTTGGGGTTCCGGGTCTATACTCTTATACACCCCGACATATCCACATGTCAACCCTTCAGCTTCAAGGGTTTAGGGTTCCCCGTATAAGCCCTACATACTGCCTTAACCCGTAAACCCCAAACCCTAAGCCCACATACTGCCTTGAAATAGTAGGGTTATAAGTCCTAAACTCGAAGCCCTAAATACCCTGAACCTCCAAGTAACACCTCTTTGGCCAAAGGATCCTTGGGTTTAGGGTTTAGGGTTTGGGGCTTTAGGGGTGTAGGGTTTAGGGGTTTAAGGTTCAGGGTTTAGGATTTAAGGTTTAGGGCTTTAGAGGTTTAGGGTTTCCTATATGGACCCAACTTATACATCTCTATATCTAACCATCACCCCTACGTCCTAAACCCTGAACCCTATACTTCCCTATAAAACTTGCCCGCCCTCAACCCTAAATCCCAAACCCAGATCCTAAACCCTAAGCCCCAAACCTCAGTGAAAAAGGATGCCCTTGGCCTCCAACTCCACATTTCTGTTCACGCCTTTGGTCGGCGCCGTAATCGACTCGAGAGGATCTTTGGCACATCTGAGTAGTATTTTATTTGGGAATACTACGGCCCAATATAGAGTAAGATTATATCCTCCTTTTGGGGTAAAGTATTTTATATGAAGAATATTATCTTACTAGAATCAACCACCAAAAAAACACTACTCATCTTAAGGTTGATGAGGCTTAGGTTTGAGGGTCTAGGAGGGTTTATAGGGTTCATGGGGTTTATAGCGTTGAGTCTGTTTGTTCATAGGATTTAGGGTTTGGAGTTCGCGATTGGGTTTTAGTCGGTTTAAGGGCCCTAAACCCTAAACCCTCAGTCCTAAAGCCTCAACCCTAGACCCTAGCCCCCACGGTGTAAGGTCAGGGGCTTTGGCGCTTGAGGTTTAGGTCTCTGAGACTGATGCAGACGTCAAGCCTAAGAATGCGAGTATCCTTAAGGTCTCCCAAGGCGGTTTAGGGTTTAAAGGGTTACGGTTTAGGGCTAATAGGGTTTGAACGATTTTAGTTGGGGTTGAGGGTATGAAGGGCTAGCTTTTAGGATTTGAAGTGTTAGGGTTTACGGTTTAGGTTTCAGGGTTTGGGCAAACCCTGAACCTTAAACCCCAGAACTCCTAAGCTCCAGAATCTAATCCTAGAAGTATGGGCCCCTTACGCCTCCTAGAAGGATTCTAGGGACCCGTAAGGGTACCGCCTATATGATATATGGGATATAGTCGGTATATGAGGATCCCAAAGTTTAGGGCCCATACTGTGGGGCCCATGTGTTCAACCTTAGAACCACGAAACCTCCCTCACCCTTCACCCTGATTCCCGAACCTTGGCCCCTAAACCCTAAGCCCAGAAGAAGCTATGTTTGAGGCTTCCGGCCTGCCATCTTGCTGCAGCTCAGCCAAGATTCTTGAGGATGCTAACTCGGGGGTCTCGCAGAATTAGAGGTACCTTTTCTGGTGGTCCCAATTTAACAGGATTATTGCATTTTTGGGGTCTATGTTGGGGTCCCCCTGTTCTGGGAAAGTGCCATTTCCAAGGCCCAGAGCGTAGGGACACCAAACTCATCCTGCCTCGATATCAGCCCAGTAAAAAGCCTGCTCAGGGCTTCTGCTCTAGGGTCTAGGGATTAGGGTTTAGGGTTTAGGGTTTAGGGTCTAGGGTTTAGGGTTTAGGCTTTAGGGATAGGAGTTTGTGCCAAATAGGATGCGTGGGTACTTCCGAGCGGTAGGACCCCCTTTTCATGCGACTAGTACCAGTGCTTCAGCAACAACCCCCCAAACATCCCCGCTAGGGCCTTAGCAGCTTCAATTTTCTTTCCGTTCCTTAAACCCTGAACCTATATGGGATTGTCAAAACTATGGTCCCTTTTTGGGTCCCTATTATAATACGGGGCCTAATTTAGGGGACCCAAAAAGGGACCATAATTTTGACAACCACCCATATAAAGATATACCCCATAGCCGCTTTGAAGGGGCCCATGCAGTAAGCCTAAACCAAAAACATGCTTGGAGGGAACTTAGTAAGTGGCTTAATGACCCCTATAACCCATATAGTAACCGATATTATCCCCATTATTAACCCACTTACTAAGTCCCCCTGACCCTAAACCCTAAACCCTAAACCCTAAACCCTAACCAAAAAACTAGGCTATGTCTGGCTAGCTCTATTTGCATCCTCTTCGTCTGGCTTCTTCCTTTGGCCTGGCAGTGGCTGACGCTGCTGACCTTGCTGCTGGGATGTGAGAAAATCTGAGGGAGGGGTTTAGGGGTTATGGATGAGGGTTAAGGGTTTCGCGGTTAAGGGTTTGGGGTTGTAGGGTTTGGGGTTTAGGGATGTGGTTTTAGGGCTTCGGGTTAAGGGTTTAGGTTTGAAGGGTTTGAGGGTTTAGGGATCTGTTTCGAAGGGGTCGTTTATGGGAGCTATACGGAGCTCCGTTTAAAGGGGGTCGAAAGGGGGGACATACCGGTGTCATAGAGGTTCTGTTGGGTTCAGGATTTCCCAAATTAGAGGTCCCTCTCGATGTAAAGGATTACAGCATTTCACGGTATGTAAGGAGGACTCCCATTTTTTGAAGTGAATGAGTGAAGCCTGTCACTTGCAACATTCGGTGTGACATTAAGTGGACTGTATACCACGAAAACTCCATGAGTTGAATGGGGTCAGGCCCACCACCACAACTCTCCTCGGGACGTGGCTTGGACCTTAGACTCTTAACCCTTTGGGATTCCCTTATACTCCTACTACAGGTACCAAATGTGTTAACGCTTAGTTGGTGATTGTTTCTGGTACGGCGTCATTTCTGTAGTGCTTTTTCTATCATGAGATTGTCTTTGGTGCGTTGCGGCACCGCTAAGCTGTGACCTGTGTGCAGGAAGGTCCCCAGCTAGCCCAAATCCGCTTTGCATGTTGACTATCCTCCTCCCGCTAAGAGATGATGTGATGCGGTGTCGAGGGGAGTAGAACAGGACTCATGCAACCCGCACAGAGAATCCCAAAGAATAGAGCAGGAATATACTAGGGATCCAAGGACACATTCCGATCATATTCCCCTGTATCGTAGAATTGGGAGGCTGGAGTCATGTCTGAAGCTATGTAAAGTTGTGTTGACACCTTCAGAAGTGCTTCAGCATGGTGCAACACGGGCGCGTATGGATAATCACCCTCAACGCCTAACCCTAAACCCTAAACCTACGGGCCTTGCAACACTGTGAGTCCCAGTGCACATGTTTCAACCCAGGAGCTTTGGGTTTTATGAGGTCAAGCTTTATGGCCTAGGGTTTGGGGACTACAGTTTAGGGGCTTAGGGTTTAGGGCTTTAGGGTTTTAGGGTTTAGGGATTAGGGATCAGGGTTTAGGGTTGTAGGGGTGAAGGGTTCATGGGTTTAAGGGGTTTAGGGTTGAAGAGAGCTGTTGAAGCTGACAAGGAACTGGTTGCTGGCTTTGACGTACTCTGTCCAGATGAGCTACATCACCTGCAAATACGTCCCAGATCAATTTGGAGTAGCCGCTCGGTACTGGATGGTATTTTATTTGGGGATACTATGGTACCCATTATAGAGTAAGATTATATCCTTGGGGTATAGTACTTTATATAAGGAATATAATCTTACTAGGTTCGACCACAAAAAACAGTACTCAATTACCAATAGTGGAGAATGAAATTGAAAAAGAAACTGGACGATGAAATGGAAACCCGTGTTTCCATGGGGGTGAAAAGGGACTATATAGTCAGTTTATATAGTCAGTTTGGGGGAAGGTACATGCTGTTCCTCAGTCAAGATTCCGGAGCGGCGAAGGTGCGAAAACTCCTACAGATGATTTGCCCTAAACCCTGAACCTAAACTCTAAACCTACTCGCTAAACCCTAAACCTGCAAATCCCTGAGTCTCCTTGTCGACTCCTCTTCCCGCCAGTTTTCATGCTTGCCTCTTGAACAAAACACTGCTAGCATATTTCAAGCAAAAAGTCAGGGTGCCTTCTTGAGCTTCCGGCCTCTGCTTGGTAGGAAGCTATACGTATACTGTTCAGGTTTTTCAATTTTGAGAACCTTGGTCAGCCTGCACATACTTTGAGGTTATCATTGACACCACGCCTGTAATTGTGACGAACAGTCTGTTATCTCCAGGGTATTCCTGCAAAACCTATCATGCAGCATACAGAAACCTGCGCCCTGCCCATGATAACCGCCTGAAGAAGTGAAGATTGGATACCGCCCCACCTTATAGCAGTCACAGTCAGACCTCATATATGGGAGGGGTGGTATTACTACAGTTTTGATGTTGGGGCGCTGCTAGAGCTCCGGTACACTATTCCAAACTGAACCCTAAACTACCTAACGAACAAGAATCTAGCAAAACCCTAAATCCTATAATCCCAAAGCCCTGAACCCCCCCAAGCAAACTTGCATCTAATGTTCAGGTTATGTCCTACAGCACAGTCATGCAGAGTCTCGTCAACGTGTCTCGACAGGAGATTGTCAAGTGAAATACGGGGCCGAGTACCAAGTCCTACGTCTAAGCTTCCCCCAAGTAGATCCTAGCAAAACTTAGGGTGTAGGGGTAGTTAGGGCTTAGGATTTAGGATTACCCTCCTCTAAACTAGCATGACATCTCAGAAGAAACCTACATAGACCACTGTTCTTGAACATGGGGGCCTAGATGGGAGTTTCCCAAAACAAGGGGTACCTTTTTGGAGTACCCCGAATACAGATTATACTATATTGGGGTCAATTCTGGGGCCCCATTAATGTTTAACCCTAAGCCCTAAACCTTAAACTCTATTTTGTGAATTGGGGTTTGTGTAGTGGCTTAGGTTGAAGGGTTTAGCGTTCATTTACGCTCTCCTTTGAGCAAGAAGATTGGCGTAGTTTAGGGCTTAGGCTTTAGGGTTTAGGGTTCGGGTGGTTTAGGGTAGGTTGCGTAAGTTGACCCGTCCCAACTGCTGATGACTCCGTGCCGTATTATGAATGCTAGTCTCCCTAAACCGGGGGACCCCAAAATAGACCTCCAAAGCTGATAATCCATATTATAGGGACCCCTGAATTTGGGAATGCGGCATATGAACTGCCCTACCATGTGTGGCTCTGGGATGTTTGAGAAGAAGGTTGGCTAAACATTAAACCCTAAATCCTAGAATAGCTTCCTCTGAAATTCCATGGCCTTGAGAACTGTTGTTCCTTGAGAGCAAAGACATAAACCCTCAACCCCTATACCGAAGCCCTAAACCCTAAATCCCTAAACCTAAACCCTAAAACCTGAATGGACCCTAAACCCCTAATCCTAAACCCTGAACTCCAGAAACCTAAACTTGAAATCCTAAACCCTACACCGGCAACTCTAGCTTGCGTAGGGCTGGACAGGCAGCGTTGTTCATGTCCAGGAGCTTGGCGTGTACCAAGACCACTCCAGTCCAGTATATACCCCTAGTTGGGGTAATACGCCTTATCATCTCAACCAAGGGTACTGGCCTGGTCTTATAGGGTCCCTAAGAGTGGGTACTCAAAGGCGGTAATAAAGGGTAGTTGGAGGTTTTAGGCAGAGCCTAGCCCCAAATTGCAGTCCTTGAGATCCGTTCCCCCCATCCCTACCACGCACAAGGTGTAATCAATCACAGCCCTAGCCACACGCGATTCAAGCAAAGTCATGAGACCAACATGTACCGCCTCCAGCTGGTTGGCCCGTTCTTGCAGCCCGACAGACCTCCGCTATGGAAAGAGAGTCCAGAAAAATTATGATCCCGAGCCCTCAGCCCAAAACCCCAACACAATCCGAGTTGGTTGGCGTGTACTTGCTCAGCTGCCCTCCATCGCGCGCGGCAGCACCTCAGTTGCATCCAGGACTCATACAAAGAAGAACGGTTTTATGGATTGGACAGGAACAGCAAGATCAATGGGCAGGGGGCACGGCTTTTGAGCCACAATGACGCATTTCTTGTAGGGTTCAGTTCTGTTTGTGGGACAAATTGTGAGCACATCGACCGTTGACCTTGCTTGGGATTGTTTGGCTTTATCTGAATCTTAGGTTGCACGGGACGATTTCAAGATTGACTGAGTAGGTGTATTGACTTAAGGGGTTTAAGCGTTTGCCGTACGTATGTTGCGCCCAATGTTTTGTCTTATGGACACTCGTGGCCATGTATATCGGGATGTTCACCCTGAACCCTACTTGTTCTGCTCGTAACAGGGCTCTCGAGGATGTCGACATGGCTTGTAGCGGGCTGGCTACTTGGAGGGTTAGGGGGACTTAGTAAGTGGGCAGAAAATGGGGCTAACTGGGGTTACTATAGGGCTTAATTATAGAGGCTATTGACCTATTTACTAAGTTCCCCTGACCTTAAACATACTTACTAAGCCCCCTAGCCCTCCAAGTAGGCGATTCATACTCAGAATGCGTTCTGCGGCAACACGTGGCGAGTGGGGAACGGTTCTAAATTCAAAGACGATTTTAGGTGGGCTGCTTAGCAAAGGGCCAAGTGCTGAATACCGTGGTCCCAAAGACGCACGAAACAGGGGTCATAGATTTGGCACGAACACCTGTAAACACCTATCTCCGACTTAGTCTACAGAGCTTTCATCACACCGCTGAACATGCGCAACCCCAAACCCTGTGTTTGGGCTTTCTGGCTGTCTTTGCTATGTGTTATGTGGTCTTCGTGTGTACTGGGTATTCATCCATGCTTCGGCGAGATCCGTGCAACAGAGCGGCCAGTTTTCGGAAGTCTTTGTCCAGAGTTTAACATGGGGGGTTGCAGGAAATTATGGGTCTGGTTTTGGGGACTCCATATGGCATCCGGGCCTCCTCCCCAAGCATGAGGCTAAATCACAACTCCAGAATCCACGAAACCCTAATCTTTCAATCGCTTCCGAGCCCTCGCGCAGAGGCCGTAAGCCTTCCCTAAACTCCAACCCCTATAAACCCTAATGCCCAAACCCAATGCCTAGAGCCCCCAAAATAGGGTTTAAGGTTCAGGGTGTAGGGCAAAACCCAAGGCTTGCTTCTTGCCGCCCTGCGTCTTCTTCTGCGCCGTGTGGGCCAAAGAGGAACGCCGTGGAAGCTTAACAAGCTTGGCAGAAACTGCTGACTTGGCATCCTGAACCCCAGTTTAGGGTTTAGGATTTAGGAGTTAGGGTGTAGGATTTGGGGTTTAGGGATTCAGGGACTTAGGGATTTAGGGTTTAGGATTTGGGGCTTAGGTAGGATTCGGGGTTAAGGGATTTAGGGTGTAGCATTTAAGATTCAATGTCTAGGAAATAAGGTTTAGGGTTAATTAAGGGACTTAGGGATTTTTGCGAGCAGTCCTCCGGACAACCCATGCGAGATGCAAGCGAAGATTCTTACAGAAGACCTGGATTACGAAACCCTAGACGCCCCAAATCCTTTGACCCTAAACCCTTAACACTACATCCCTGAAATCCTAAACCCTAAGCCCTTAAACCCTAAACCCTTAAACCCGTAAACCCTTGAACCCGTAAACCCTAAACCCTGAAAACCTAAAACCCTTAAACCCTAAACCCTGGAATTAGGGATCTTCGGTTTCGGGTTTGGGGCAGATTTACGGATCCAGGGATTTGGGGTCTAGGCGTCCTAGGCCACAGGCCCTCCTCCCAAGAAACTAGCGGTACCTTTATTTGAGCCAGAATTTGGGTTTAGGGATTAGGGTTTATAGTTTAATGTTGCACCCTGTTTAATAAGGGCTCCCCCCCCCTCCCCTAACAATACGGGCTTCCGAAAAATAAAAATAGGACGTCCTCAATAAGGACCAAAAATCTCTGGCT
>CAJNIZ010003842.1:0-22736 GCA_905231905.1 Symbiodinium pilosum | reverse complement strand
CCGACTTTGGTACCCCTAAATTTTATGTGCCGTAGTAGAATCTCTAACTTCAAGGGGTCCATGACTTTGAGAGGAACCCATATAGGGTGTATAGGGGCACATGGCTTCAATCTTAGAACTTCGGATTGAGGGGTACTCACGGTCATGAGGCTTTTCAGGCTTACGGCTAGGACGTAGGGTTGAGGGATTTAGGCCTCAGGGCCTGGGGCCTAGGGCTCGTCATTTTGGGCCGGGGCTTTGTGGCTGAGGGCTTGCGCTTGCGGGTTGGGGGGGGGGGGCTTGGGGTGTAAGATTTGGGTCCTAGGCCCAAAATACGACGGTTCTTATCATGTGGACTTCAACATGGTACCCATCGTGCTTTCGATCCCTAAGCCTGCGCATCAAAGGAGAAGTGCCTGATAGGCATCCCTCAGAAACTGGCAGATGCTCTTGTCCGGGCCCCTCGCCAAGCCCCCAGACGGGTGCATGCCCTCCTCCAAAAGGGCTTTGCGCTGGTGTTGGAGGTCAGCAATTTTTGCCTCCTGCTTGAAAAGCTGCTGCATGAACTCATAGAGACTTCCTTGAAGTTCCTGGAACCCGGACGTGTCCAAAAGCATCTACTACGGGTGAAGGTGCAATGTGTGCACCGAATGAGGGAACTGAAAACAAGCAGCAGCCAAAACGAGCTGCATGAGGGCATGGATCCCTATACTAGCCCCTATACCATCCCTTATAAGTGTCCCTAGAGAACCCATTACTGCAATTCCTTCCCAAGCACCAGGACACCCTAAACCACACGTAGTATAGAGCAGCTTCTTATTGCATTTCCCTTCCCTACCAAGCACCAGGAACCCCCAACAAGTACTCCTAATTATGGGGACCCCCCCCATTCAGGGTTTAGCAGCTTAGCATGAGAGTTTGGGACTTTGGTTTATGTGTAGGATTCTGGGGAGCCATCTGGAAGAGAGACGACCTTGGGCAGCTTAGGCGAATAAGGGGTATAGGGTTAAGGGGCTATGAGGGAATGTTCCAAAGACCTATTTTGGGTACTGCCAGGGCTATCCATAAAAGATGCAGGGTCAATGTTTATACTACAATCCTTCTTCCTGATACCAAGGGGAAGGGACCCCTAACTTTTGAAAACTCTGAGCTGTAAATCCTAGTCCCCAAACCTTCAAGGTTCACACCCGTATCCACCCCTAGATGTCCCCCATCCCCTTTAAAGGGATCCTTCATCCTAAACTCTAAACCCTGAACCCTAAACCCTAAAACCTAAACCCTGAACCCCAAGCCCTAAAACCTAAACCTTGAACCCGTAACCTGACACCCTAAACCCTAAACCCTGAAAGTCTGAGCTTCGTGGACGCCCGTGGCCGCTGTGGCTCGTAGCTTGCCTCTGCAGAGCACTGGGAGTCTCCAGAAAGGTAGTAACATGATGGTTTAGGGTTTAGGGCTCAGGGTTCAGGGTTGAGGGTTTAGGATTGAGGGTTTAGGGTTGAGGGTTAGGATTGAGGGTTCAGGGTTTAGGGTTCAGGGTTCAGGGTTTAGGATGGAGGGTCTAGGATTCATGTAGAATATAAGCTTTAGGGTTTAGGGCTTTGGAATCGATTGACTTAGCATTTAGCGAGGCTCCCTCCCATTCAGGCAGTTAATACCCTCAGGCTCTAAGTACTTACTTAAAATGTAAGGCCTTTGGGCCCAAAGACCATACTATACAAGGCCTTTGGGCTATTTTGAGCCTTAGGGATGGGGTTTGGGGTGTGCTGCGCCGCGGCCTGGATTTTTGTTGTTTTGGTGTCACTGGGAGGGTCAGGGGGACTTAGTGAGTAGGCTAGGAAAAGGGGGAACACTTTTGTTTCTATATGGGTTAGGGGTCATTAACCTACTAACCATGTCCCCTTGACCCTCCAAGCAGGCTTCAAGGCTTCATGTTCATGGGTTGGAGAAATGGATGTAGGGTTTTTAAAGGCTTACGGTTATTTTGGCTTAGGGTTTAGGGTCTCAAGGCTTACAGCTTTCGGGCTTAGGGTTCATAAGGCTTGAGGGTTTGGGCTCCAGGGCCTATGCTTCAGGTTTTGGGCATGATCGCCGTCAGGCGAGGACTATTTTGAAGATAGTGAACCGTACCCAGCATTCCTTTGCAAGAAAGAGTAGGTATACAGCTTATGTATCACAGACATTTTCTATACGTAACTTTCGGATCGCTTTAGGGCTCTAGGCTTTAAAGGCTGAAGTAGTGATCTAATATAGCAGCTGCTATTGTTGGCAACCCGAACTGCCATGCCTGGCAGCCTGGCGAACCTAAACCCCAAGCCCTCCTCCATCAACAGGATTATGCGGAAAGGCTAGGACGTAGGCACCGCGTAATACTAGGGGTCGCCATGGAGACTCAAGGAGCAACATAGGTGTTTAGGGCTTGCGGGCTTAGTTCGTGGAGTATCTTGTGATTTGGAAAATAGTGCTAAAGTAGAATTTGGGGAATACGGCTCTGCAAAATAGGGCTTTAGGGTTTGTGGAAACTCTTGTGAATTGGGAAATAGCGTTCAAAAAGACTTTGGGGAATGTGGCTTTGCAACATATGGTGTTAGTGTTCATGGGGTCTCTTGTGACTTGGAACAGAATGTTCAAGTAACATTTGGGGAACGCAGCTTTGCAACATAGGGTTTGTTCAAGTAGATTTTGGGGAATGCGGCTTTCAGATTTGAAGGCATCAGCACAACAAGCGCGCGTAAGTTTAACTCGCCCAGATGGATTACAGCAGTTCAGCCATAACTCCATCCGCCCCGTAACCTGAGCAAAGCAGCAACGGAGAGACAACTCGACAGAAACAAAGCTGAAATGCATCCGCGCCCCCACAAGCGTACTCTCTGAAGCAATTTCCGACTCAACACAGCCCACATATATAAATATACATATATATATATACACCCTTTTCCAGCTGCCATCCAGGTTCTGCAAGGAACCCCAACCGCGTCCTGAAATCCCTAGGCACCTGATCCCCAAACCCCCCAAACCCCTAACCCCTGAATCCCTGAACCCCTTTTTTGCCCCAAACCCCCAAAACCCTTAAGCACTAAACCGGCCCTAAACCCTAAAGTTCTAAATCCCTGAACCCCATCCTCTGTAGCCCCTAAACCCTAAACCCATATAGCCCCTCAGCCCCCCCCCATATCGGCCTGCTAACTCAATCAAAGCCAGGAGCTCACCAGCGCTGACCACCTGCCCAGAAGAGATTTAGGGTTAAGGGATGAGGGAATTTCGGTTAAGTTTTGGGGTTTAGGGATTAATGTTTAGGGGATTGCAACTCAGCCTAAATTACTTTTCCCGACCAGGCGAATTCATATAGGGACCTGCATGACTTAGACTAGGAACCTCACGATACGGACCCATATTAGAATGAATGCAGCGAAATTCCAATGTAAAGCTTGGGGATTAGGCTATATATAGCTTAGGGATTACGGCTCATGATTTAGCATTCGGGGCCTCAGGGTTTACAGTTTTAAGTTCAAGGTAAAGGGCTTAGGGACCAATTAAGGTCCATGGCCTAGCCCAGAATGGGATTACTCTGGAGGCCTACAACAATATCTTAATATACTGTTGGGGGGTAGTATACTATACCAATACACTAGAAACACAAAAGATCACAACTAAAGGCACAAGAGGTTATCAAAAGGTTACATGTGGGCCGGGGGTGGGGCTTAGGGTGTACGGACCTAAACGGTTTGAATAGTGGACAACTGGACAACCAAATGGGGCTTAGGGTGTACGGACCTAAACGGTTTGAATAGTGGACAACTGGACAACCAAATTCACAGGAAAGAATCTGGGGTTATAGGGGTTGGTATAGGGATTGTAAGTACGGGACACGATAAGTTCCCTAGGGTTTTGGGAGGTTTTGGGGTGTTGTACTATCGTCACATAGGCATGATATCGGGACTCTAATTAATTAAACCCTAAACCGCAGCATTGCAAATTGTGCAGGCTTCTAAAACAAAGATCAGTTGTCGGATTGCGGTGTAGGACTCGGGGATTAAGGCTCAGGGACTCTAAAGTTCATAAACCTTAAACCATAAACCCTAAACGTTAGGTAGGGGAGAAGGATGACTGCTTGGGCTTAGAGCTTATATAAGCTAGGATTCAAGCTAAACCTCACATGGGAGGCCCCTGTTTCCACGCGTTGGGCTAGTGACGAAAAAGTCTGACTCATCAGGGCCCTTTCGGGCTGAAGAGCAGGAGGGGCAAGCCCAGCAGACTCCAGACTCTGCTTGCACATCTGAACTCTAAACACGAAACTTAGCCCACATTACCCTAGGAAGAAAAAGGATCCTTGTTACATAAATACAAGGAATCCCATATCCCAAAAGTTAAAAGGATCACTAACATTGATGCAGTAAACCCTAACCTAACTTGTGAAGAAAGCCTGCGCACTGTTTCACTGTCCTTTTGTGACAAGTTTCTCAAAAGAACCCCTGTGTAATACTTGCCAAAAAAAGCTGGTACTTTCCATAAATGGGCGGACCCCAATACAGACCCCCAAAGCACGATAATCCTTGTTCTAGGTCCTAAGCCCTGAACTCCCAAGCCCTCACCGTCAGCCAGCATTTAACGCAGTCTCACGAATCCGGCCTGGAATTTTGAGCACGAGATTGCACGAAATCGCGCAAGATTCCATGCAACAGGTGTTTATGTAGCACGAAAACGCACGAAATCCCAGGAGCTTGCATGATAAGGGATTTCCTATTAACCCCCTCATTCATAATGGAAAGCAATAACTTTGGGGTGCCCTAGCAGACCTCGCCGAACATATTGAGAAATGCGGGGAAGACGAATCATGAAGGCGTTTAGTCATACATGGTAATTTCCACCCCAATATAGACCCCAAAATACTATATTCCTTAATACTGGGACCCCCAAAATGGTACCCCTAATTTTGGGAAACCACCACATGGGTGTTAAATTTGAGCCCCGCTATCCAAAAGGCCGTTTTTTTTTTCCCGGGTGGGGGGGGGCAGGGGGCTGATTATTATTAGGGGAGGCGATTAAAATCATAGGGACTCTTCAATCTCCATTGTAAACCCCCCTTACTCCCCAGGGTCCGCCGCACACCCCGCATCTCATAACCCCCCCACATCCAAATGCCCACCATGTATCAAGGAAATTGATTTATAAACTTCTCCCAACCCAAGGACGCTATACCAATCATCCGATCAGATGACTAGCCAACATAGGGTGCGAATTTTAGTTTTGGGTAAAAAAAAGTGGGGTAAGTTGGGGGACCCTAATATAAACCCCGACATATAATCCTTGTTAAGGGACCCCCCGCAAAAAAAGTTACCCCTAATTTTGGGAACCCGCCAAGTTTCCTAGACCCTAAACCGTAAATCCTAAACCGTGCCGGAGTGCCAGGTTGCCTGTCCTCCATGATAGGCGGACGCAAAGGCAAGTCTACCCCAGAGGACCCAGCAGAGGTTTTGCAAAAGCTTTTGGGTTTAGGAGTTTTAAGGTTTTTTGGGTGCGTAGGGTTTTTTGAGTGACCACAGATATGGAGGTGAACAGGACTCATTGTAAGAATTGTTCATGTACCTTCTCAGGCAAGGGCAATTGCAATGGCTCTCATGTTGGGAGGAACTGAACTAGCCGCGACCTACTTCTGGAAAGCCCAACTACCCTCAACACTAAACCGCGAACCCTAAACCCTAAACACTGAGCAGCAAACACTAAACCAAAGCACCCGAACTCACGGACCCTCTGGGCAGACCAAACAGTGAAACTGGGTTCCGGCAGAGACCTGCCCGTGAGGCCTTCTTCATGGTTTGTTTGTTTGTTTTTCTGGACCTTCATGGTTTAGGGTTTAGGGTTTTAAGGGGTATCGATCCGCCACGCTCATACTGCTCTTATCATGTTGAAGCATGAAGTGAACTCAGAGCTCATTTCACAACAGCCACTGCAAGTTGCTTCTGTTTCATCAGATTTTGGAAAAAGACGAGACGAACCGTCACCTGAAACAATGGTATATGCATCAGAAAGTCCTAGAAGAAACCGCGCTTGCAATTGAATTCGTTCGCATGGATGAAGGCGATACCAAGGCCAAGTATGCACCAGTGAACAGGGGGCCTAAACCATCAACCCTCAACCTGTCTAACCTGAAACCCATTTCCCCGAAACCCGATTACCTTAGCCCATAGAACCTGAGGCTTCCTATTCTTTAGCTGCTTTGTTTTCTGGTAGCCAAAAGAATAAGCTGCTTCCTTTTCCGGAGGTGTATACGTACATGTAGCAAAACTAGAGGGCAAGAACAAGAGGGAAGTTTCCAATGGGGAGAAGCTTATGTAAGGGGATGTTGGGACCATCGAGGTTCTATAAGGAGAATATAGCTTCTGTAAGGTCACTACATGGCACAGTAACTCCCCTCCTGCAATTTCCTCAGAAAATCCACCCCCGATATAATACCACTCGCTATATCCTGGGCAGGTTTAGTGGGGGTGGTTTGGAAGATATGGCGAGGGATTACACACGTTAAAATGACAATGTGTGCTAGGACGTCCCATGTGGAGGCTACTCCGCCGGAGAAAAGAGGGCTAGCTGTGGCTTGACAGCCGCACAGGCCAAGGTTACCTGCTTTGAAAGGAGGGGTCTATAGAATGCAGGGTTCAGGGGTTACTATGGAGATATCTAGGAGGGAAATTGAGGATACAGCGGGTTACAGAGAATGCAGGGGTTTAGGTTCTAGGGTCTAGGGCTTCGTGGGAATGGAACGGGCCTTCAGCATATGTTCTGAATTAAACAGGGGCTGTTAACGGGAGTTACCCATCTTCCTTTTTTGCTGTGGTCTATTCCAAACCTGCCCCGGCTCCAGGAGTTTTGGTTGCCCTTCATAACTCTGCAGGGACCTGGGCATCCTTCGTTGATACAACTTTGTTGATACATGGTTTAGGGTTTAGGGCGTAGGATCTAAAATTAGGGGCACCTTTCCGGGGATCCCCAAAACCAGGATTATGCTTATAAAATTTTGGGAGTCTATGTGGGGTGGTTCCCCTGTTTAAGGACGCTCCGCATACCCAACAGCAGCAGCAGGGCTTTCGGACTTCGGTTTTGGGTTTAGGCTCGTAGTCGTTTCGAAGAAGCGGGAGGGGGAGGACTTCGTGTTGTTAGAAAACGGTCACAGCAACATGGAGAGACCCTAAACCCTGAACCCTAAACCCTAAAACCCTAAACCCTGAACCCTAAACCCTAAACCCTAAACTTTCCATCTAGACCACAGATGTCGGGCACCACCTTTCAAGGAAAGAGAAGTGTTTGCGCGGCCAGAAAAGAGGCCAAACACCATTATCACGACTACTCTTGCTGATCTTCGTAGTAGTGGGTACTGCTGGTAAATAATTAATAATGTTAGCAGCAGAAGTAGCAGTAGGAGGAGTAAACTCCAAACCTTAAACCGCGGGATTTGAAGCATAAGAACACTCCCTGACCTTCTTAGGGTTCAGGCTTTGGGACAGCCACAATGTCCCCAGTAGACTTGATATAATGACCCTGAGCCCTACTGTGTACAATTCCTGTGCAGCTTGTCAGTACAATAGCAACTGCAACAGTAGCAGAGCCAACAGTAGCAGCAGTGATAATAATGTCATGAACTGAAGTAATCCGCTCCCTGAATATTAAAAGCCCGCACCCCAACTAATATTCAGTATTCCCAATACATTACAACATATCACAATGGGAATATGCAATATTGGATTGATAGCAATTGCCACAACAAGAAAACTTACATGATCATCTCGAATCGTCAAAACCCTACACACTCCAATGATATCTCTTATAGAAACATGAGATCAGTGATGATGAGGAGTAACTGGGTAAGAGGCAGAAGCCCCCCCCCAGTCCCAGTTTCAAGTTTATGGCTCAGTGTTTGATATACACCCTCCTGAATAAGGCCGCTTTCAAGAAACTAGAAGGAGGATTCTCGGAAGGCTATCCCAAATCTGTGCAGCCCCACAACCCTGAACCAAACCGCTTCATCATAAAGGACATGCCCTAAGCCAGAGATAAATCTTGTGTAGTGTAGAACCTTCAGAATCAAAGATTTCCCAACGGTTTCAGGTACTGGTGCAGAATATGTCTGGGGCTGAAAACGGTTCCTATTCAGGTACTGTAGGTTGTAAGAATATTCATACTAGATATAGTCCCCCTAAGTAGATAGAATATGGCTCTGGGTATTTCAAAATAAGACCACCATATACCCCATATTCTATCTACTGGAGCGGGGGTATAACTCGAATATATACACCCTGTTATATGCAGTTGGACCCTTTGGTTTTAGCAGTCACGCCTTGGGGACAATCAGCAGGGGTCCGTAATAAAACCCTCAGCTTCAGCTACGGAAACTCCATGGCACCACGAGGTCCCGCTGCCGTCGTAAATAATCCTAAGGGTCCAAGGACCCAAACAACAGCGTTCTAGGAGGCACAAAGACTATAATATCAATGGTCTGAAAGCTCTTCAGCGGAGCACTTACTTGCGATGGGAAGCCTGATTTTGCAATCTTTTGTTGATGGACGTCACCCACAAACAAAAACAACTTCAAGGGTTTAGGATTTGTTTTAGGGTTTAGGGTCCTTGAAGTAATCAGTTTTAACTATTGCGCCAGTCGACGGAAGTCACGCAAAGTAGCCCCTCAACATCCCTCAACCCTGTGGAGCCACCCTTATTGTTTCCATTTTCTTTTCCATTACTATATGATAGCATTAGTAATAATAGTTGTCATTTTCTTTTTTAAAAATTATCTTTGACCCTAAAGCCTAAACTTGAAGCCACAACCCCACACTTTGGGAATGTTAGCTGGCTGGCTGGCTTTCTGCACGTTGCGGGCCTTGTGGGCCACAGAGGTGCATCTCATGAGCCAGTCCAACTCTGAGCACCCTGGTTTACTTTCTTCCCCTGCTATGAAAGCCCCACCCTTGTTGCTGAACGACTTCCGCAGTGTTTTCTCGCAACAATAAGAACACATTATATGGGAAACATTTCGGGGCGCTTGATTATAAGGAGCGAGAGACTGCAGTTCTTCCTATCAGAAGGAATCCTCCTACACTTTTTAGCTGGAGATCCAGAACACCCCCAATATTAACTGGAGAATGATTGTCCCGAATGCTTTTGGAGCAGTGAGGTATCAGCACCGCGAGATCTAGCTTCATGTCATCCGTTCATTCATTCATGTATAATGCATGCACCCATCCATCATTCCATCGTAACTCTGTAATATACTTCCCTAGTATAGTATAGGAGCATCTTCGCTGTACGAAAACCTGACATCATGCGATCAACCTCACGTGACAACAGATACCTCACGAAAACCTGAATCCCATTCGCAGCATCCCATCAAACAAACATCAAGCCGTCGTACAGTCGTACAGACAACCACCTCATCGGAAAAGTCCTTCGCAACTCTTTCGGGGACATAGTTATGACCTGACCTCACGAAAACTGTACCGAAACCTGGCATCCTGCCATCAACCCCACACCCCATCCCGATGCCTCAAGAAAACTGTACACCAACATGATCACAGACATCATCCCATCCATCACACATCAAACCATGGTACAAACAACAACTTCCACCGGAAAAAAACAAACAAAACTTGGCAACGTGTACGGCAACAGCGAAAGTCAGAAGGCAGGGTGCCGAGGACGCTCCACGCAGGAGCATCCAGGCACGTCGCGGACACTTCAAGGGCTGTCAATTCCGACCTAAATTGAGGACGCTCCACGCAGGAGCGTCCAGACACGCCGGGTCCACTGAGAGGGTTGTCGATTCCGCGCAAAAAGCTCGAGGGTAGGTGCGGCCCAGTCAGAATGGGCCTCAAACCCTTAACCCTGAACCGGTATCTGAACAGCTGAGGACATCTACGGCACAAACGAGTTGCTAGAGTGACCCCTATAGAGAAAGAACATAAAATCTACGTGTTCTACCTTAAGATACACTGAGCCCTACAACCTGAACTGTCTAGAGAATATGTGTTTTTGCAATCTTTTGCAGGATTCTGCAGTCATGTCTTTCACTAGCATCACTAGCGCTGCTGCCTCCGTCATATTTGTTGGTGTGTGAAAAGACTGGCAAGTCTGGACCTGAAACGTTGCTGCGGCGTGTTCAAGGGTTTAGGGTACAGGGTAAAAACAACCGAAACTCTAGACCCTGAAATCCTAAACACTAAACCCCAAACCCTCTATGCCGAACCCTAAGCCCCATATAATCCCCCAACGGTGCAAGATGCAGGACTGGCAGAGCTTGGGCCAAACTGCCCAACTGCAAAGCAAGGGAAATTGACAGGGCCCACGCCTGCTGCTGCCAGGATTCCTATAGTAGGGCTTAAAGTTTTGGGTTTTTGGGTTTAGGGTTTTAGGATTTAGGGTTTTAGGGGTACTATAGTAGGGATTGAATATATGGTCCTTCCAATGAGGTGTGCCTTGGGTTCACAAGCCCTGTACCGATACGGAGCATGCCGCAACAGTATCTCTTCACATGGTCAGGTTCCGTCGTGGGAAGTGAGTTCGCTGCAAATTCCTTAACCGCATCTCAACATGTTGGATCAATCACAAGTCAACATCACGATATGGAGAACTTTTGCCAGTGTCCACTTGCAATGCTAAGACCTGTTAAAGCATCAGATCATCAGGAATCGCTATTGCATCCCTAAACCCTAAACCCTAAACCTGTCATCATGTTTCTCGGCACGGATGGAAGTCACCCACACAACAAGCCACTCACAGTGTCTTGTTGGTCTCAGACTAGGCTGCTTAATAACCCTTACAAACCTCTAGCCCTAAACCCTAAACCCTGAAGCCTGTAGCCCTAGTTATCCCTGTGGCTAAGCTACCTACTCAGTCCCCATGAGGCTCCAAGTACTTTTTCAGACGAAAACCTTGCATGACCTTAGTATACTGTAGTGCACTACTTTCCAAGGTTTAGGGTCTAAGGCTTAGGGTGTCGGGTTTGGGGTTTAGGGCTTCGGGCTTAGGATTTTGGCTTAGGATTTCGGATTAGGATTTTGGATTAGGGGCTCAGGGTGTCCATGTAAACTCTGGCAGGTTGTTTGTCAAACGCAGGCCTGCTAAAGATTCCCAGCATTGATGGGAAATTCAAGAGAACTGCCAATAGGAATGTGGATTCTCCCTGTTTCCTCGGAATCTGCAACCTTGCATGGACCAACATTTTGTTATCCTATAAAACACTATGTAATTTTTGCACCTCGGGTTGAAAGAACGGGTCCTGCGGGGGCTGTCCTGTATAAAATTGTGAAGTATGGACAGTGGGGAATACAGTTCCCTTGAGGGGGAGGTTAAGGGTTTAGGGTTTCACGGTATAGGAAGAAGAAGAAGAAGCTGCACGGCCATTTTGGGACGGGTATGATAAGCATTTGCCATGTGCACTCTCCTATCCCCAACAAGCCTAGTGCAAATTGGGGTATCGTCAATGTCCAAACCTTTTTCCTAGAGGTTCAACTTCGTTGCTTCAAAGGCAGAACTCCGGGAGAAAAACTTGGATGGCGGTTGAATGGGGAGGCTAAATCAGCTGTCGAAGTCTAATTGTGGCACATATTTATGGCTTTAAGCTTCAAGGTTAAAATTTGGGCCAGGGCGTGAGCGCTTAAGCGGGGTTTGGTGGATAAGAAGGGCTTATGTAGTTGAGCATGTTTGCCGCCTTAGTTACCTTTCCGTGTGAGCTAAGAAAACTTGCGATGAAATCCCGTGACCCAGTTGCACTGTGTCCAAAAAACGAGAGCGCACAAGATTTTATCGGTGTTCAACTTCCCTGGGCTTGCCAACATCTTCAGGGTGTGAATCACGCATGCCGTGCGTTCAGTTTTTCTTCGCCAAGCCACGCGCTCCTGCCGCCTCCTCCTCCTCCTCCTCCTCCTCCTCGTGCTGCCTCCTCCTCCTCCTCCTACTGCTACTATACTCCAAATAACAATAACCGTGATAATGTTAAGAATGAATTAATCTCAACATAGCAAACATAACAATACCAAATACAACAATCATTCTTTCATTCGGGCAGCTTCGCAAAGTTGCAGACCTGCTGGCGTTAGATCTGGAAGCCCTCAGAGGATGTGTGTAGACGCAGGCTGCCTCGCCTGGGAGTGGAGAAGAGTCTTTCAAAGGTAAGGTGCAGGTCTTAGGATTAGGGTTTAGGGCTTACGCATCCTCGAAGGGGCAAGCTACAGGTTGTGTAACTTATGTTAGTCATGTGGTGCGGGGGGCTAATTTCTGCAAAAGGGTGCCCTTAAGGACTCTATGAACAGATACAGATTCACAGATCTTTTAGACATTACCGGGGCCCCCCCCTGAAGGATTCTGTTGGGCAACTGTAGGGCTTGCTTTGAGAAGCTTCTGGTTTGCGTATGAATTTCGGGGTTAGGTGCTTGGATATACTGGATTTCTCGGACGGTGGTATTCAGGGACCCGCAAAGAGACGATAGTGTCTCTACAATGGGCAACCACCGTGACCATCTCGTTAACGGTCCTGAGAATACGGCCCCTGATGTATCAGTCTTGCACCATCCAAGCCATCAAAGACCCCTTTGCTAGTGATTTGAAGCCGAAGCTTTCAATAGAGGGTTTAGGGTTGCAGCCTAACCCGCTCCTTGATCCTAAATCCCAAGCTCTAAGCGCTAAATCCTGGATATGGGTTTATTTCCTATACCCTGAGCCCCGAGTGCTGAGTCCTAAGCCCGAAAACATAGACTCTACACCCAGAAAGCAAACAAACGCAAAAGAACCAACGGTCATAAGTTGCTCACGACTTTAGACCTGAAATCTATGCAACTTCTATAATCTGGGTTGCTGTTAAGGCACTTAATTTAAGTTACCATAGTGGGTATATATAGTAAATAATAGGGTTTCCCCAATATGTAGTAACTTAATTTAAGTTCCTTAACAGCTGTATAACCTCCAACCCTACACCCCAAAAACCTGAAGCAGCCGCGTCACTCTGAGCGAACCGCTCTGTACAGCTTCTTCAGCTGCCCTAGGACTTCCTTCCGGAGACTGTCGTTCTCGCGCTTCATTTCTCCCATCCTTTTCAGGTCTTGGGGTTAAGGGCTCAGGTTTTAAGCACACACCCTAAACCCAAAATCCTAAACCTTAGCGTGTCAGGGTTCCAATAGCACCCTACGCCCTTTGACATCCTGACTCGTTTCAGCTTAAGGTTTCCTAGGGGCTTATAGTGCTTTGAGGACTTCGAACTCCAGGACTCTAAACCCTGAATCTTAAAAACCCTAACTCTCAATCCTAAATCCTAAGCCCTAAACCCCAGGGAATGAGGCTGGGCTTTCTATGAAGCCACGAAAAACCGACAATTATCGAAGTCTTGTTTTGGTTGAGGGTTTGCAGGTTTGGCCACTTGCCCAGCGAAAGACCCTGAAAGGTTAGTCGGTCTAGGGTTCAGGACTCGAGGGTGTTTTGCATATTGGCCTGAAAATTGTTGATACCTTGCAGGGAAAAGTCGTGATTTTGGGACAAAAACCCTGTGGACCGGTTATTAGCCTACCCGCGCCAGACGATTTAGGGTTTAAGTGTGAGTTCCTGAGTTAAATCGGCAACTCTTGTATGAGTCCGGTCTTGATCGGTAAGCCTTGACCACCCCGAACCCTACACCCCACGCAGAAACTAGTCCAATAACCCTCTAGAATCCACGTACCCCATCATTACAAACTTCAGGATATTGATCATGTATTGTAATGAAATACTTGGGGCGTACCCTGAAACCCTACACCTTAAAACTCCTGGGCCGTGGAAACTATAGCCCTAAAGTCTCAACAGTTTACTGTGTGCCTAAACCCAGAACCCTTAAGCCTTAAGCCTTAAGCTAAACCTCAAGTCATTCCCCTGTTACAGTAGCTGTCGCCACAATCGAAAACAGGAGTTACTGGCCCCCCTTGATTTTGTACTTGTGAGAAATAAAGACAGTTGCTGTAAGGGGAAATGACCCAAAATCCTTAGCCCCCCCAAACCCTAAACACTCCTAAACTAGAGTGTTGGACAGGCGGCATGTTCTGGACGGCTTTGGTTGCCAGCCTTGGCGATCTCTTAGCATGGTCTTTAGGATTTCAGCTTCGAAGGTCACGGCTTCTTTTTGATTTATCTCGAATACTAAGATTCGACGTTAAGGGCACCAGAAAAAGGCCCCAATAAGAAAACTATAACTATAACAGTCAACATTCTGTGCCCGAAGCCTTGCCTAAGCCCCCAAGTACGTAGTCCCAAGAAGGATCTGTTTTTGGGAGAGGCGGGCGCAACCTCTACTTAAATCCTACATAAACCCAGAGTTTGATTTTAAACCCAAACTTCAGCAGCACAAGCCCCTACCTCGCCCGAGCCCTAACTAAACCTTACGCTAGGGTTTAGGGTGTAGGGTTTAGAGTGTAGGTTTAGGGTTTAGGGTGTAGAGTTTAGGGTCTAGGGTGTAGGGTTACACTCTTAAGCCATAAGCCCTAAAGCTTGCATTAAATCTGTGCAGAACCCCAGAGAGCCCAATACCCCATAAGTTGAGGAGGGGTATTGGGCTCCCTGGGAAACATGGTAGTTTCCCAAAATAGGGACCCCCAGAAACTGTCATCCTTATTGTGGAGACCCCCAAAAAGGTAGCCCTAATTTTGGGAAACTCCCACATATCCCGAAACTCCTTTTGGAAGCACGAGTTGGGTCTGAACTTCTCTGCAGCCAAGCAAGCAAGCTGGTCCCGAAACCCTCAACCCTAACCCCTAAACCCCTGACCCTCAACCCCAAACCCGTAAAACCTTTAACCCCTGACCCTCAACCGTAAACCCGCAAAACCCTTAACCCCTAACCCTCAACCCTAAACCCTTAACCCTCAACCCATCAATTTCTGGGCAAGTCGCAGCGGTGCAACGGTGTCGCTCTTCTTGATCTCTCCCCTTATCTTTAGCAGGCCATGAACCAGCTCCGTCGCCTCTGTGAAGGTTTTTTATTGGCACAGGTTTAGAGTTTAGGGTTTAGGGTTAAGGTTTTAATTATGGTTTAAGATTTAGGATTTAGAGATCTCTGCAGGTGTAGGGCGTGTATGGCATGTTGTTTATGGTTTTTGTTGGTGTATTTTTTGGGGTTCAAGGGGGCTTTCGACAGCCCGGAATGCCAACCTCTACTCCCTAGACCTGAATTTGTCTCACTACCATAGTGGTCTAACTTGTTAGACAAAAAGCTGCCGCATGTATGGGTATGTTAAGATGCAGACATGCGAAGATTGCCAAGATGATGATTGCCAAGATGATGATGGAATGTTGTATGGGCTATTCTCAAAATTATGGGGCCCCTTTGGTTATAAATGATGTTAATTGCAACACCTAATGTTTAGGGGTACCAAATTGGGAACTATGCATATGTAGCTATCCACGCTTCTGCATGAAGTGATGGCTTGCCCCTGGACAAAACCTTAGGTAGACTTACGGCCATATGCAAAGCCTTTGCAGATCCTTGTATATGGGCCTGAAAAAGAAAAGCAGGAAATATATTAGCTGTAGTCTGAACTCCTAGTATCCCCTTAATCAGCCCTATAGTGGTCCCCAAATAATCCCCTATATACCCCCCTTTAAAGAGTTCAGGTTATGGCTCATATAGGTAGGGATATCCCATCTAAAGGCAGCAATAGCCAACTCCCAGAACCATGAACCCTACCCCTGAACCCTAAACTATGTGGGAGTATTCCACCAAAAAGCTTATTATGCTAAATCGTGAACCCTAAACCTATACGTTTATAATCACTACACCCTGGTGTTCCCGTTTTGTTCCAAATTGTAGGACCCCTGGGTCATCATGCCCAGCCGCAGAATTTAGGCTTTCAGGGTTTAAGGTTCTAGGGTTCTAGGGTTTTGGGGTTTAGGGTTTTAGGGTCTGGTTTAGGGTTTTAGGTCTTAGGATTTAGTGTTTTTGAGGGTTTAGGGTTTACGGTTGTTTGAGGGTTTAGGGTTCGATTACCACGCAGTATAAGTCCATATTAGGGGTCAAACTAGGGGCTTAACCTATTGATGTTGTAATTCTTATCCAACTTTCACTGAGTGGGCAGTAACCAAGGTTCCATGATGATCCAGAGGTCCTGCAATTCGGAATGAGGCAAGAATGCAAGCATATGTTGTTGGTGGGATGCCTCACACGATTTGGGCTTAGGGGTGGGATTTGGGGTCTGAGTGATTAGGGTCAAAGGCTTAGGGCTTAGGGTAAAGGCGCCGGACCTGCTCAAACCGTTGGAGCCCTTTGCTCTGGCTATCGGGGGTATCATGTTGCTACACGTCTCATATGTGGTGGTGGGGAACCTTCTCATTGCGGGGGGTGAGCAGCCTCTAACTGGACCCTAAACCCTCAACCCGAAGTTCTTTATCCCTTGGGCAGAAAAAACTTTTCTTGTAGTAATCAAGAAACGCCTTGCATGCCTGGGTTGCTTGAAAGCAGAGTAAATCAAACAAGCCAGCTGTGAATCTCTAGAAATGATTAGGCCTCCAGAGAATGGTAATTTTGCTTCAGCTCCTTGACAGCAACCTGATAAAGAACTACACCATAAACTCTCATCAAGTCGTATTTAGATGGGCCTTCAAAATATCAGGGGCCCCTGTTTGTCATATGTAAAGGGGGTCCCAGTGTCTGGAAAAGACTATCTAAACCCACCACCTTCTCTAGTGCATGTTTCGCCTGAACCCTGCACGCTAAACCCTAAGCATTCCAGATTTTGCCTGCAGTGTTCCACTGCCGTCTGCATCAATGATCTCAAAGAGGTGGGCGCCTGCGGCATAGGCAAATGGATGCTACCCGGCTGCGACCCTAAGAATCTGAATCCCCCTAAACTCTAAACCCTCAGGTAAACCCTAAACCCTTAAACCCTAAACCATTATGGGATCCCAAACCTTGCCCCCAAAGCCCCCCAGAAAGCCCCTGCTAGTCTTAGAAGCTTTCAGGGTAAGAAGTAGTAGAGGAAGGTTTACGGTCTAGGGTTTAGGGGTAGTAGAGGAATGTCTTGGACCAAATTGATAAACAGGTTGATCAGTGGAGCAGCTTTCATGGTGACGTCTTGATTCTTGGATTCTTTGGAGGGTGGGGTGCTTCAAGCTTAGTTATACGGTAACTTGCCATGAGACTTTCAAGCGGCAAAAGATCTAGGGGGAGTGATCACTTGGGTATGCCCAAAACAAGCTCTCAATGACGATGAGGGGACTCTGGCAAGGACATGTTGAGCGTCATGATGGAAAGGTTTGTCAAGCCAACCCTGCACTTTCCAGATGAAACCACAGGGTTTAGCATGTATGGCGGAGGCTAGGGTGGAGTCTAGGGTTTAGTTCTATGCAAATATTTAAACCCTTTAGCGAAAAGGATTCAACGTTTTGGATACCCGAAGCGGTAGAGGCCGTGTTATACGTGAAGCCCAAAACCCTAAAACCTCAATGGGACCATCTGGAAACTACCCCATGGGGACTGCTATAGGGATCCATTCGCTCATTCCCTACTAAGGACCACCTTATCAAGCCAAAGCACGCTCTGGCGGAATGTCTAGCTCATCCATGAGGAAGTGGACGCCCCTGTCCTCATAGCACCGACGCGGAGATAAGTATCCTTATAAGGTTAGCCCTTGGGTCCAGGTCCCTAGCACGTGGGTACTTTGCGAAGCCACCCATGTTGCAATTCCAAAGCAGCACTTTCCTGGGCAAACCAGGGTCCAGCTGGAAAAGCTGGTCTCACAAATGAGGGTACTTCTCAAAAAACTCTAAACCCTCAACCCCTGGCGCCACGAAGCTGAGGTATTCAATGCTAGCATCTTGGGGCTTCATGGACCCCTACTGTAAGGCATAGGTATGTGCTGACACAGACCTGCATGATTTTCTCTTTGCTTAGCAACCCTGAACGAATGCAATCTCAGGAGGCAATGACCCAAGTCAGTGCTGGTGTGCTTGGGCGTTCAAGCAGGTGTCCTGGAGCATCATGAGGAAAAGCTCTTTGTTTATGGCAATGTCCTGGCAGGGCACTCCCCTAAGTGACAATATAATGTCCAACCCAAAGGTGCCGAAGCCGGTCTGAACAAGGAACTCCCCATATGTGTAAAACATGTACGTAATTGAGCAGCATTAAAGTATCATACGCCACGCTCTCTCCCTATGGTCCGGCTCTAGTTGCAAGATTGGTGGCACCACACTGCGCCGCTAAACCCTAAACCCCCAAGCCCACAGCAAAGGCTTTAGATAAGCAGAGGGCCTTCCCTCGTTACTGGGCACAAGCTCTACACAACGGGATCTTTTCCAGATCTAAAGGAGAAGCCTTATATACCCGCAAAACAATGGCAACGCGAGCCAGGTTTCTCAGGCCCCAAACCCCTTCCCCTAAACCCTAAGCCCTGAACCCTTATCTTAATCAACCCCAATGCGGCAGATACCCTGAAACGTACGCTTGCCCTTAAAATTCTACACCCTAACCTCAAAACTAAGTAGAAATGTTACATAATGCTAGTGTTTATCTACAAAGCTTCTGACAGGGGACTGCAGTGCAGGATGTTGCTTGGCTATAACTTGAGTTCTGCCCCCCCCTCCAACCTCGTGGAGCTCATCATCTGTAAGCAATGAAGATAAAGACCTTGGCTGACTGCAGGACGCCCCCCCCACCCCCCCAGAATAAGTTAAACTTGTAGCCTCCCTTTTCGAATTAGTTACAAGGAATCCCAAATCCTAAACAGTTGCCCTAAACCCTAACCCCAAAACCCCAAACCCTTATCCCTAAACCCAAATCCCCTTTTTGAAAAAATCCCCCAATCCTAAACTCTTATCCCAAAACCCTAAACTCGTATCCCTAAACCCAAATCCCTTTGTTCTAAACCCCTCTCCCTAAATCCTAAACTCTTATCCCTAAACCCTAAACCGTCAGACCCAAGGCAGCCAACGGGCGCATGGTTCAGGCTGCTGAAGTCCACGTGATGATCATCGGACTCATTGAATTGGTGGTAAGCTGCCGCGAATCCTTGGCAATACTTGAGCCATTGTCTAAACTCCTAGCATCCCCCTTAATAACCACTATAATAGTCCCCTAAATAATCCCCTATATATCCCCCTTTAAGGAGTTTAGACTACAGCTCACTTGCTGATGGTTAGGGTTTGGGGTTGAGGATTGAGATGGTTAGGGTTTTGGGTTTTGGGTTTCGATGGATAGGGTCTGGGGTTTAGGGCTTAGGATGGCTTAGGGTTCTCAACGGGGGGTGGGGCTTTAGGGACCTGGGGGGGTCCTTATCAGCGATGGCATTCTTTTCGCAGGGACCAGGGACCAACGTAGGTATATTCAAGTCCTGTTGGGTTTAGACTTTTAGGGTTTTAAAGCTCAGGCTTCAGCGTTGTAGGGTTTAGGAACCACAGGGGATTCACAGGGATTGCAAACCGATTATGCGGGTCCTCACGAGGGATTCATTCTTTCCAGGACTGTTTAGAACAACTCCTAATTACTTGCTAAGAATGGAGGGATGGATCTCTGTACAGTAGCTGTAGTCCCCGTACCAATCGAAATTCCCATACTCTGCTCTTTTTCGCTGCTATCCAACAGAAAAAAACGTTACCCTGCCCTAACCCCGGGCCCGAAGCCGTTAACGTAGAGTGCTGTGCAGGGCTTAGGGTTTAGTAGGCGGGGCGTAGTGGAATTTCCGGCTTGTAGATGGACATTGGCTTTCGGGGTCAGGGTTCCTGAGGTCATTGGCACCTGGCTGCTGTTTGGGGTATACAGTTCCGATTTATCTGCTTAGTCCGAGGCATGTGCGCGTGCTGAATGTTGATCCCTTTCAAATCCCGGGTTTCCGAAAATTGGGGGGGACCCTTTCTTAGTGGTACCTAGAGTAAGGACCATAGTATAGTAGGCTTCTATATTGGCCATCCCCGCTATGGACGCCCCCAATGTCCACATTACCTGACATAGGGCCACTCTAGTTTGGGAAAAGACCAGCGCGTGCACCCTTGCCTGATTTGTTCAAGCATCTTCCCCACGAAGGGAACACACTCCACTCTCACGCCCGGGTTGCTAGGGTTTAGGGTTCTTAGGGGTTTGGGATTGTGGGTTTAGGTTTTGAGGTGGTTGGCAAGACCGCCCACTTAGAACCAGATGGGGCAACAAATGCTGAGCTAGATGCTTTGGTATGCTTTTTTTGGCTCGGCAACCTTTGAAGCATGGTTGAAGGGTTTCATGATGTTGAAAAAGGTGCCCCAAAGCCTAAACCCTACACCGCGCCACAACTTCAACGTTCATGTTGCAATGTAGACCCCAAGCCTTGCTCCTTGCTGAGCAGTCTGCCATGGGTATAAACACCATAAGCCCAGAACATTCAGCAACCTTTAGTTTTTGGTTTGGGGCTACATCTCAAGCCCTACATTCCCAAACCCTTGAACCCATCGTTTTCCAATTTCAAAATACCATTGCCTATGCCCATGCGCCGCGCGTCTTTTCAAGAGCTCACGGGTATTTCGGGCAATGCGCAAGGACTCGCGTGAGTACCTCGGCTTGCTGCGGCCTAGCGCAGGGGGGAGGAACAGGCAACAAAATGGTAACTACTTGGGTCATTCCCCGTCCCAGTAACTGTCCTTAAAGGGGCCTTATTAAGGGGGTTCTTATAACTCCTATGACCCATTTTGGTAACAGTTACTGTAAGGGGGAATGACCCAAGTAACTACCATGTGCTTCAGGAGCATCGGTGACAAGACTGGTTATGCAGTTATGCACATAGACAGCAACAAAGAGACAAGCAGAAACAAATGCAAAAAGGTACCCTCCCCAAGCTAACATGGAGCCCCCAAAACACACCCATGAAAATAACTGTGACACTGAGAAGGGGGCTCTATGAAGTTCCGTCTGCGCTTCTTGGTGCAGGAAACCCATTAGGGTTTAGGGTTTAGGCTTCTATCCCTAGATTCATACAACATCTAATATTTTTCTTGGCTTTGCGCCCTAACCCCAAACCTTTAACCCATGCATCATTTTTCTATATGACCCTAAACCCAAACCAACCCGAATAACGAAGCATCAATGAAAAGGCAAAGCGCTGCTCTGCATTTAGCGCCTCGTTCTCCTGGCAGGATTTGAGGTTCCCCGGTAACCCCTTAATAATAAGGGTACCCTTTTTCCTACTGTTCAATTTTAGTAAGGAGACCCTCAAATAAAAGGGGAAAAAGAATACTACTGGGGACCCTAGATTTAAGGTTCGGGGTTTTTTGAATTGGGGTTCGCAAGTAGCCAGTGGATTTTGGCCTACCAAGCTCTCCTGAAAAAAGGACAGTAGCAGTATGACTACCATACGGCCTTGCTGTGCAGCGACCTAAGTTTCGGAGTGGGGGTCACCCAAAACCCCTCGTTAGCATTTTTGACCTATATAAGCTGTGTTTTTGATGGCTGGCCAAAAAAGATTGTACTCCTCTCACAAAATACCATACGGAAAATTTTACCTTCCTCTGAATTGGGTGAGGACGAAAGGAACCCCAAGTAAAACACTACTTGTAGGTACTTTCCATGCACTAGAGGTCCCTTTACATACCCAAAGCTATTATGACCTCTCTTCCAGGCACTCCCATCAAAGGAGCACCTTCTTTCAGAAACACCCATGTTTTGGCTTTCCTTAATGCTGGGGAGTTGGTCCAAGTACCAGAGGATGTTTCGGGGACCGTGGACATAGCAAGGAGGTTAACAGGGGAGATACCTAGGGTTTCTATATGAGCTCTAGCCTAAACTCCTAGTATCCCCCTTACTAACCCCTATAGCAGTCCCCTATATAATCCCCTATATATCCCCCTTTAAGGAGTTTAGACTATGGCTCATATGGGTTTTTGGGATTATTCGCCTACCTCCCAAATGCCCCAGACCCTCCAGAGCGGCTCTCCAAGCCCCTTAGTCATCCTGAATTGTTACACCCAAAGCCCGGCAAGTCTTGGAAGGAATCAATTCAAGCTGCGGCGGATGGAGGACATCTTGAACCACGGAATATACCTATAATTTTTGCAATTGCCATTACTGGGGCTGAATGCTTGTTTCCATCAACAGGAGGGCCCCAGCATAGACCCACAAATACCATTCTCCTCATTCTCCGGACCCCAAACTGGCATCAATATCTTTGGAACGCTCTGCGCAAAGGCCCTAACTAAACCCTATGAATCCCGCTTTCCAGCATCCAGAGTAATTCTTTCGACTCCGGTGTCGATTGAAGCAGTCCCAAATCACGGATCGCAAATGTTCCGGGATTGTTAGACTGCACTGACCATTTTGAGGAAAAAAAGATACTTGGCGTTGGGCCCACGCTCACAAGAAGTGACCAGGAGACAACCCCCAGGGATAATGGTAATCATGTCAAATTTCAAAACCATTGCTATTCATCCACTTCTACTGGGTGAGAGCCTAGCGTCAGTGATACTTCATTGGCACTGAATCGCAGCAGAGTGTCGCTACATGCCTCATCCAATTGCAAAAAACAGGCCCCCCCCCTGCCCTGCGCCTTTGCCGCCTTCATGGTGATGTCCACCTAGCAACTTTCGTGATGTAGGGCTTTGTGGCTGCGGCGTTAAGATTTCATGCAGTTTGGCTAATGCCAATGTCAGTCAGGTACCTTCAAAATTCAATATCTCAATTATAAAAGCGAAGCTAACTAAGGTGGTACCCCCTCCTAGGGAAAAAGCATGGGATTCGAATTCTCATGCTTGTACTGAAGCCATTTAGGTCAACCCTCTTAAGCCCTAAGCCTTAAACCCTCAACCTGG
>CAJNIZ010003841.1:0-22738 GCA_905231905.1 Symbiodinium pilosum | reverse complement strand
CTCTCACAGCGACCCGGGCTCTATAATAATATACCCAACAGCCATATTCTATCTACTTTAGCAGGGATCATTGCATTTAAGTTGATATGTTGGGTCCTGTCTCCATTTATTAACAGTGTATACTAGGGTCATATCAAGGGCTATATAATACATCTATATTATACATATTATCCACATTTTATTGAATGGGAGCAGTACCAACTGATATTCCTTATCGGATGATACTTGCTTCATCAAAGCATGCATTCAAGAACGATCCAGTTTAGGGCTCATAATGTCCGTTGGAAAGCTTATAGGCTACCTGTGTTTTGGACACCAGGCTACTGCCCATGTTAAATACAGAAACGTAGAACACGACCCTCTTTCTTCAGGACCACGACTGGAAAGGGATATCCGCGTATACATATATACATATATGCGTGCCCTGAACCCTAAGCCCTAAACTTGGTGACAACAAACGGTTCATACACACCGGGAGGCCATAGGGTTTCCTGACATTGGGCTTGCTGGGGGTAGAGCCCATTACAGTAGTTTCCATTTTCTTTTCCATCATCCCTATAAAGCCCTAATATAACTAACCCCTATTATTGTAACCCCAATATATAACCCATTATAATAGTATCCATTTTCTTTTCCATTATCCCTATATAACCCTCTGTCGTGGATGTCACGCAGCTTCACCCAGCGAGGTGATTTTAGCTACCCCAACACTTGTAATAAGGACCCTACAACTAACACATCAGCATGACAGGGCCCCAGTTCTAGGGATTCAGCCCTAAACTCTACACCCTACACCTAAAGGTAATAAGATCACCTTATTCTCATCATTTACACATGGACACAAGGCCCTCCCCGCAAGAAATGGAAACATCCCAAATGCTTCAGGCTGGGGCGGTACTAGGATTTAGGATTTAGGGCTTTACAAGGGGGCTCCCAAAATGATGAGTCCACTGTGCGTCCCCTGCGGAGGGAAGGGCCAACAGGTTTTCTAGCTGGCAGAGCAGCGCCTGAAAGGGGCTAGTGTTGATGTTTGTTAGTTTCTCTATTAGGATTATTATTTGCTAGTAGTAGTAGTAGTCAGGAGGTGTATTCGCATAAACTAGTATTGAAATAGTAAACACGCTTGACTAACTGACCGAGGTCTGTGAAAGGATACGACTTCAGAGCTGCAGCTACTTGGATGCTATAGGGGCCTACGTAAGGACTGTCCTAGAGGGTCCAAGTACACAATGATTAAGCACGTAGAATTTGGGTACTAGTACTTATATAGTACAAGTTTGGAGTAAGTATATGATTAGAAAGCACCCGGACCATTAGGGTATCCTTTCGAGGGACTCTCAGTGATCACCATACATTGAATCGGGACCACATTATTGGCATTTATTCAGGCTTGTGCAACATGGGGCTGGCTGGTGTACATGCTATTCAGATACTTGCGCACAGGGTTTAGGGCTTCCACATGCACCACACAACATCGGCACATACCTTCTGAGGTGTGTTGACCTGGTGCAACATCGAAGCACGGTTGCCAGCAACTGTCTCCATTTTCCTGAAGCAAATATATTGACATAGGGTTTTTAATGTAGGATGGGTCTTGCGCCAGCCCATTCAGCATGGGTGGGCTATGTAATGTGCGATTGCGCCAAAACTCCCTTGCATACAGGACGTATTTTTGGTATTGCTCATTATTAGAATTATGACTATTAGTCTTGGTGTTGCTTTTTTGTTTTCTATCATTGCCAACCATATTTGTGTCGTTATTCGTTCAACAGTATTAAAATTTTGTGAAGCCAGCGGAGCTGTATATTATCTGTTCTTAAGCCTGTTCCATCCTTGTGTAAGGCGTTTTGGCTGTAGCTCATGTCATGCAAAACAAAAATCGCGTCCATGCTGGCAGTGTGCAGGCTAAAAACCAACTATTCAAGAGAGGCACCAAGTGTGGAAAATGTCAGAATCTGCTGCAAAGCATTTATCTTGTCCGAAACCGTATAGTGGACCCTTCTTCCTCCACTCCAAGATCCTAAGCTGAAAGAAATTGCCTCCCTGCCCGCTGAGTGACGCTGCCAGGCAGGCCGTGAAAATTGGCCATGCTGCTTAAAAGCAAGTGCACGGCCTTCGTTAAGAAAATGAGAAAACAAGCATCTCTGAGGAGTAGGGGTTCCTTTTGGGGAGCTCCCTAAAAGATAGGCTTCAGTCATCTAGGGGGGTCTACCAAAGAACCCTCAAGCCTACACCCTAAGAACTAAACCCTAGAGCCTAAACCCTAAACCACCCATCAGAGATGACTTAATGCAGCTTTGTTATACAGTGGCCTAGTTGGCCTTCGGCCTTCAGCCACATCTTGCTGCGCTTCCTACGTGCAAGCCGTTGATTTGCCTTCATCGCGGTTGAGAAATCCCTCCTTGGAGGGTTCATGGCTACAAGGGTTGTGTTTTTGCGATTTCTACAGACTTCTGAATAAACCCAGGTTGTACTGATTGCTCGATCTGATTTTCCATTTTCGTCTCCATGATCTTACATCCTAAGCCCTAAATAATAGCGTCCATTTTACCTTCCAATGTCTTAGCCATCTGGTTCTCTAGTACTGATTTTTTTCCCGCCTCTAAGCACAGTTTGGAACCCTTGAGCCTTCAACTCTGCATTTCGGCACCTCTTCACCTCTTTACCTTAGGTGGACCCCCAACCCTGTAATAGTGGTACAGTAGGAATATAAGAGGACCATAATACAATTCCCATGATCCTGTATAATCACAATTACTGGGTGGGGGGTCCAACCTAAACCCTGAACCCTCAACCGCATAAACCCAGATTCTAGTTCATGTTCGATCTTATTTCCCATTTTCTTCTCCATTAATCTTAGATTCTGAATAGCGTCCATGTTATTTCCCAATTTCTCATCCATCTGGTTCTCTAGTACTGTGTCCCTACATCCTAAACCCCCCTAAACCCAAACCCTAAGCCCAATTTAGGCTTCTAAGAAGAGGCTGGAAACCCATGAGCCTTAAGCTCTGCATTTTGTCGCCCCTTGAATTCTATGCTTTAGGTGGACCCCACCCTGTAATAGTAGTATAGTAGGAATGTAGGAGGACCCTTATACAATTCCCAGAATCCCTCATAATCACAATTACGGGCTCGGGGCGGGGGAGGGGGTGCCACCCTAAACCCTAAATTTCAGCCTTAAATCCTAAGCCTTACTCACTAAATCCTAAGCCCTAAACCCTAATCTATACCATCCTAGAACCCTGAACCCTATAACCAACAACAACCGCGGAGATGCAAATAGCGGCGCGCAAACAAAAACTGCAGCCGCAGGCTAGAAGTCGATGAAGGTCTGTTTCCGACTCTGAAGGTATAGGGTGTAAAGTTTAGGGTTTAGGGATGGCATAAATTAGAGTTTAGGATTTAGGGTTTGGGTGTTCATGGTGCAGGGCTGAAGTTGTGAGAGCATTGGGCTTAGAGTTTAGGGTGTAGCTAGTTGATGAGGGCTTCAGGGTTAGGGATTAGTCTAGACCTAGGCCCTACATTCTAAGTCGTGTTCAGGGCGCACAGCGGCGGCCGAAATGTCTGTCAATTCCTGTTGAGATCTATTTGAAGTAAATCTATACCGTAGTTATACAAGGAACCTAGGACCATAACACTGTAAACTATTTAGGCCCGCAGGATAGGGTCTTCGAAGTTAAAACCCTAAACCCCCTAGGCCCTAAACTCTACGTAAACCCTAAAACCGTAAACCCCTAAAACCCCTAAAACCCCTAAAGCCCCTAAACCATTAAGGCTTCAGGAGTTAAAGTTTCTGGGCTACTTTGACGTGTGACAGACTTGAGGGTACTGGCAGGTCAGACTTGATTCATGCGCGGTTCCGGCTCTGGGGATTGGGGTTTCAAGTTTAGGGCTTAGGGATTGAAGTTTAGGGTTTAGGGTTTCAAGTTTAGGGTTTAGGGCTTAAAGTTTACAGTGTAGGGTTTAGGGTTTCAAGCTGAGGGCTCAGGGCTTAAAGTTTAGAGTTTAGAGTTTAGGGTTTCTCAAGTTCAGGGCTTAGGGCTTAAAGTTTAGGGTTTAGGGTTTCAAGTTTAGGGCTTAGGGCTTCAAGTTTAGAGTTTAGGGTTTAGGGTTTCAAGTTCAGGGCTTAGGGCTTGAAGTTTAGGGTTTAGGGTTTAGGGTTTCAAGTTTAGGGCTTAGGGCTTAAAGCTTAGAGTTTAGGGTTTAGGGTTTCAAGTTAAGGGTTTAGGGCTTAAAGTTTAGAGTTTAGGGTTTAGAGTTTCAAGCTTAGAGGTTTTGGTTTAGAGTTTAGGGGTTGGAGTTTACTACCATTGCTTAAGGTTTGGGTGCGGATTTTGGAGTTTATAATTTGGTTCTTTAAAAATATAAGGGAGCTTGGGAATCCTAAATAATGGCAAGTCTATATGGGCTTGAGAGTTTAGGGTTTAGAGTCTAGGGTTTGGGGTTTAAAGTCGAGGGTGTGGGGTTTAAAACTTAAGGTTTGGGGTATCAAGCTTAGGGTGTAGGGTTTCAGGTTTAAGGTTTGCAGCTTAGGGTTTAGGGATTAGAGAGGTCTCCAGAATTCGGGTCCCTTTTTGGGGACCATATATAAAAAGGGCCGTCATATAATTGGGGCCCACATGCATGTGAACCTTCTGTTGGAGGAGATCTGTAGCTTACTGGGGTTTAGGGTTGGAGAAACGGGGCTACAAGGGTAACAACCCCGAAATGATTTTGATAGGATCGTGGGTGACCCTGGGCTCAAACCGTGCAAGACAAAAATCCTAACGGAATAATGTCGGACTTCAGTCAGGGCCCTATACCTAGACCCTCCTCCTACCGTCTATTCGAGCCTAAGTACCTACTATTAGGGACCCTATATCCCCAATTATCCCCAATTAAGGGTACAAGGAGGGTCCTGGTAGTATAATACCAGCTCATACCCTAGACTCCCCAGAAACTCTAAAACCTGAAGCAGACCTCAAACACCAAACTTCTTTATGAGCCTGGGACATGCCCTGCTAGCTTGGCACTGAGTCTATGGATTCCCCTACTCGCCCCCTCTATACTACCACCAGGAACTCCCCCTCAATTAAAGCTTTTTCATAATATCTAGAGATACTTAAGGTCAGGGGAGGGAGGTGGTAAAGGTAGGGGTGATGAGAAGAACCCACGACTCAGTGATGCTCTGCATGTGCAGCGCCAGTCTTCACATGGCACTGTGCGCCGTCTGCAGAGCACGTAAACACAACCTGAGCAACATCAAGCCATACTCTTTGCCGCTACTCAACTCTTCTTGGGGTATAGGGTTTAGGGTTTTAGGGTTTTAGGGTTTAGGGCTTTAACATCGCTTTGGGTAGCTTGTACAAAAAGCACGACACACGGGATCCTCAGAAGCGCCTAGAGTCCCGTTTTGTTCGCAGCACCACTAGGTTCTGCTCTTCGTTTTTCCTCTTGATTCTCAAAATACTACTTACCCGAATTTGCAGAACTACAATATAGTATCATAGTAGTTTCCATTTTCTTTTCCATTATCCCAATATGTACCCAATATAACCCCAATATAACCTAACATAATAGGGTTATTGTTACTAAGACAACTCGCTGTTGAATTACCAGGACAAGTCCTGGACCCGGTCCTGAGAATCAACATCTGTGGATACGCGCCAGGTGCCCTTGCGTTTAGGGTCTAGTCTTTAGGTTTTAGGGTTTTCGAAGCTGCGAGATTTACTTAATTTGAAACCATTGGACCTGCAATCCTAAGCTGCCACCAAGACGCCCAAAAAGCATGCGGGGAGCTCCCAAAACCCAGAGTCCAATCTCGGTACCGCCTAATATCGGGTGCTGTGGTACATTAGGTGGACCTCCCACCCAGTAATAGTTACCACAAGGGATAATGGTGATTATACTACAGTCCCTTTGTATTCCTATGAAACTACTATCCTATAGCAGGGTGGGGGTCCACATACGTAATACAATCTACCGCCAAAAAAAGGCACATCATCTTGAGAACAACCCATGCATGCCTCCCGTAAGACGAAGTTTGAAACATAACAACGTGTCCTCAGCCCTCATGCTTAATCTAGGTTGGCCCCTAAAACCCATTGAAAAATGTTAGTCTATATGGCCCCCTATGAAGGCCATTAAGGAAAATTTCAAATATCCTAGGGGCCTACCCAGTAATTAGGCCCCAAACATGCTACTGCAGGAACGCCAAGTCTGGAATGTCTTAGTAGCTGTCAGGTTAGATTGTACTGTGGAACCCGAAGCCCTGAAAAGCAAGTTCTGAGCCTTTCCCGCGAATCAAGGGAGCATGGGATGCAGAATAAAATCCTGTTTGGCAAGCATCTGGAAATGAGTATCTTATTTTTCAGTGAAGATTTAAGGGGGAGAGTATGCGGTTTGGGGCCTTGAAGTTTGTAGGAGCCCCACATGAATACAAGTCATGGTGATTATCTGGACTTGTCTCAGAACAACCCGCTGGCAAGGCTTTAGCTTAAGGGGCCCGGACGAACATATAACCCAAGCGCTTGCTTGCGACGGCAAAGGTGGCCCTATTTACCTAAACCCTGAACCCTAAACCCTAAGAACCTCCTCCTTGGCGCCTTACGAACTCTCATCCTAAACTATACCAGAAAACTGAAGCTGCCTGGAAACATGAGCAAAGTACCTACCATGCGGGGCCCCAAAGCCTAAACCCTAAACCCAAGCGCTAAGTGCTAAACCCCAACCCTGAAAATCCTGAACCCTAAATTAAACACACCCTAAACCCTTAAACCCTGAAAACCTTAAACTGTAAAAACACCGAAAACCCTAAACCCTAAATCCTGAAAACCCTGAAAAGCAGAAGCCAAGGGGCAAAAAACTCCATACCAAGCTTCGAGATGCAGTCCAGGATGCACAGGAGGGCCTCGTGGTTTTGCTTGACTTGCTAACTCTACGTCCAGGGTTTAGGGTTTAGGGTTTGGGGTTTAGGGTTGCTTGACTTGCTAACTCTACGTTAGGAGGACTCCCCACCCTGTAATAGTGGATCATAGGAGTATAAGAGGACCCTAATATAATCCTTATTATCCATAATAGTCACTAGTACTGGGAGGGGGGTCCACCTAAACTCTACGTCTGTTTGGTGGAGGGGTTGCTTGTGGTTATACGAGGATCTTGTGGATAGTAAAGGGTAGTTATTGAAAATACCTGTCCCTAAAACGGACATAATGTAGGTTCCCTGTTTGGTTAGGATCCCCTTTTAAGGCAGTGTGTTCCAATGGTCCCTTCTTTACACGGACCTTTGGAAGAACCCCCTAATGGACTTGCTAAGTCCATGGGGCCTCCCAGTTTGGGGTTGGAGGTTCGGGGGGTTCGGTTTCTCAAGTTTAAGTTTAGAATAGCCTCCAAATATGAAACCTGATATAGCGCTTTATTGAGCGCGTTACGAAGCCTCTTTTCAAATGTCATGTTAGTCTTGGGGCGGGTAGGACTTGTGAATGAAGGTCGTCGGGTTTGAGGTTCAGGGTTTAGAGTTCCGACAGGCAGGAGATCCAAATACTAGATTCCTCGCTTGCCCTTTGATAGGGACCACAATTAAGAAAGGATCTCAGCATGTGGGAAACCCAACAGAATTTCACGGCGTTGGGATCTGGACTCGAACGTTGTACGCTCAATGAGGTAATCCAACGGCCTGTACTATCGGGACCTGAAAGGCACTTGTATGGCTCCAGGATTTAAGGTTTAGGGCATCAGGGTTCAGGATTCAGGGTACAATTGGAGAAACAGGGAGCCCTAGCACCATCATGACCATCGACGTGTATTTTCTCGGCGGTAGTGAGCATTAGGGCGATGATGGAAGCGGTGATGATTGATGGTGGTGATGGTGGTAATGATGGTGAGGATAACTGTGATGGCAAGTTTCGGCGCAGAAACGGATAATGCGGAAAAAGGCAATGACTACAACAACACAAAACAGGTGTTCATTCTTGGCAGCTGTTAGCGGACCCTATATAAACCCTAAACGGGGACGGTGCTCTGACTTGTTGAACACCGGTAGCATAAAACTCTGCGGGGTCAATGTAGAACTCTTTAATGGCAAGTTCCCAAAATTTGTCCCGCGTAGTCAGGGTTGCGAAGCACCCCTACTGGGGGGACTCCCACTTCGTGTGCCTTGTTGCCACCAAGGAGCGTCTTCCATGCCTTTCGAGATCAATCCAGAGTGCGCTCGTCCTGTCAACAGATCTCACGTTGGATGATTCAGGGCTCGCAGAAGGATTGTGTAAAAAACAGTCATTGGGACAACAAGAACTTATCACAAAGGGGGACTTGATTATCCCAGCCCATGGTGGCGAATCACATGAGCAAAATATTGGACAAAGGGAAATTGGATCCTAACCCAAACTGACTCTACAGCTACCATCTGCCTAGAAGAGGGCCGGCCCTTTTCCTAAACCCTAAACCCTAAACCCAAAACAGCGTGGGAGTTACCAGAGTCCCCGTACTTACCCTGACGAAAGATCTCGGAGTCTCCCCCCGGTAACTTGGCAGGAGCGGGAGGAATGGGAAAAGGCAAGTACACCGCGGATTCTAGCTTTACTATAGCTGAGATCACAATAACCTAGCAGAAAAAGGACCCTGAACCCTAATCCCTAATCCCTAAACCCCAATCAGTAAACCCTAAACCCTAAACGGAGAAGTTGGGATCCCCCAAAGAGGGCAAAAGGGCCTGCTAGGGGACCCATCGTAAAGAGCCCATGCTTCCTTCCATGCTGCCCACCAGTTTGGCCATTTCAAGGCAGGCACTTAGGACCGAAGCCTACTTGCAGGCTCCATGGGACTTAGTAACTACTTATAACTGGGATTATAACCCTACGTATACTTGGGGTAACCCCTGTAAGCCCATTTAGGGAGATTATAAGTAGGGTTGTAAGCCCAGTTATAAGTAGTTGGTCAACGGGTCATAGAACGCCGTGGTGTTTTATAGCATTTGTTAGATTTGATGGTTTATTTCAAGATTTTAGGGTTTACTTGGGCGTTCTATGGCTCGTGCTTTGGTTTAAACAATATACGTATTTGGACTTCGTCCGTGGCCAAACCATACCGTGCCCACGGTGTTCTATGACCCGTCGACCAAGTAGTTACCAAGTTCCAGGGACCTCAAGCGTTAACAAGTAGCTACTTTGGGTCTTAGCAGTTGAGGCTTTAGTGTTTAGACTTTGGGGCTTGGAGGCGCTAACGTCTACAGGTTGTATCTAGTCTTGGTCCCCTGTATGTCGAAATGCCCAAGGTTAGCAAGAAACACTTTGGTAGTTGCTCAAAATACCTGTCCCCCAAATGACCATAATGTAGGTTCCCTATTTGATTAGGATCCCCTTTGAAGGAAGTGTATTCCCAATGGTCCCTTCTTTACAAGGACCTCCCATTTGGATTATCGTCTCTGGGACGCAGCTGCGTACGTTGGATAGTTGGACCCTTACCCTAAGGGTCCAAGTACCTGATTATTGGGTACTTGGGTTTTGGGTAATAGTAATTGTAGTACAGGATTTGGGTAAGTATATGATTATTTGGTACTTGGACCCTTGGGGTTACTTGGAAGTTCAAAGTACGAAATTTGACCCCAGTTGAAACTCGCACTTATGGCGGAGGCTTTCAATTGGGGTATAGGTACCACATTACAACTAGGTTGTACTTGCCCTAGATCCTAAACCCTCCATGTGAGCTATGATCTCAACTCGTAGTATCCCCCTTAAGAATCCCCAAAATACTCCCCTACACACTCCCGTATAATATAATCCCTTAACGGAGCCTGGACCCTGACCCTAAACCCGCTATATAACCCGCTCTTTAAGGACTTTAGACCCTTAACCCTAAATAACCCCGTCTTTAAGGAGTTTAGACTATAGCTCATGCAGTGTTCCTGGCCTAGAAGGACGACGATGGGATAGCCCGACCATGAAATCACCGTGAGCCAGGAGAGCTGTGAGAACCTCGGTTAAGGGTTTAGGGTTTAAGTCTTAGGGGTTAGGGTTTAGGGTTTAAGTCGTAGAGTTTAAAGTTTAAGGCTTAGGGTTTAAGTCGTAGGGTTTGGGTTTCAGGTTTAGGGTTTAAGCCTTATGGTTTAGGGTTTACGGTTTAGGGTGTAGAAATTAGGGTTTAGGGTCAGCTTGCCTCCAGTGACATAGATTTCAACAGCATGTAGGGTTTAGGGTACCTCTGAGTATGAACTGGTCTAACCCAAAACCACCCTAAAGCCTAAACCATAAACCCCAATCCCATCTACTTGCTGTATCGTCCGACTAGGAAGGTGGTTCCCTTTTTGCTTGCTTCACAAAAAATCCAGTAGAAGGGCTTCTCGTTAGTATACCATGTACCTGGCTTTACAAAAAATGGGTAGTGTTTTTTTGGGGGTTGAACCACGTAAGATAATATTCATTATATGAAATACTATATATATCCAAAAAGAGGAGATAATCTTACTCTATATTGGGTACCATAGTATCCCCGAATAAAATGCTACTCAAATTGGGTTTAGGGCACACTAACCCCTAAAACCCTAAACCCTGAATCCTAAATCCTAAACCCTGAACCCTGACAAAGCCTTCCGGTGCGAATCCAGGAACAGGCGCTGCACATCTGGTGGTCGTTCAAGCACGGTGCCGTATGCAACCTTGGCCAATGAGCAGGACCCCTTCGTTGGCCTTTAGAGCCATTCGAAAATGTGTATGTTGCAGGGGGGGGGGTTCGCAGAAAAGGGGAACACACTAGGAGGACCCCCCACCCTGTAATAGTGGTATAATAAGAATACAAGAGGACCCTAATACAATCCCTATTATCCCTTATAATCACTATTACTGGGTGGGGGGTCCACCTAAAATATCCCAAAGGCCTACACAGACCCTAAGGATGCGTATGATATGTAAGCGGGCAGTAAGCTGCAAGGTCTTTCAAATCACCTGTCCTTGCAGTGTGCATTCTTTCCTTGGGAGTTTGCAGCTCCGGGAGCTAGGATATTGCTGAGGGTTTAGGGTTTAGGGTCTGTAGGTATCCTTTGAAAATGAACTGTACTCTTAATTGGGCCTACATGTTCCTTAAACAAAGCGCACGCGCGCGATCATTTGATGAATGGTCGCCTGAATCCAAAAAACAAAACCCTGACCCTAAAACCCTGAACCCTAAACCCAAAACTAAACCCTAAACCCCAATACCCAAAACCCTGGCCCAGCAACATCATACTCCAGAGCAGCCACCATTGTCATGTAGAAGAAGACCGAGACGCCAAACCACAGGTACTTCTGAAAGACCTGGTGAGTAGTGTTCTTTTGCTTAGGCATTAGGCTTTAGGATTTAGGGTTTGGTGGTTGAACCTAGTGAGATGAATTTCTTTGCATAATATACTATACCCAAAGGGAGGACATCATCTTACTCTATATTGGGGTGCCATAGTAATCATCCACAAATAAAACATTAAGGGTCCAAGTACCTAATAGCCATATAACCCAAACCTGCACTGTAACTACTATTGCCCAGAACCCAAGTACCAAATCATCGGGTACCTGGACCGTCTGGGAAACACTACTTTGGTTTAGTTTGGGGGTCAGGGCCTATGGGTCGGTTTGTTTCATCTCACCCCTTTTGCCATTCTTGCAGCCGAAAACGTCTTAGCACAGGAGCATGCGAAAACGACCAACACAACCCTCAGCAGTTTGGGGTTTAGGGTTTAGGGGTTTAGGGTTTTGGGCTTCTGCTTAGTCAAGGGCTACAGTACTATCCCCCCAAGAGTACACCCCCCATGTACCCATTAGTACATAGGCCTTTAATCAGCTCAATATCATCCCTATTGGCCCCTTAAACTACGGGAAAGGTGCCTTTAAAGGGATGGCACTATAATGCCTCACTTTGTGACCGGGCACAGGGAATGGAGGATGGGACGAAGGCATGGAAACTACCAAACCCTAAACCCTAAACCCCAAACTCTAAACCCTAAACTCCAAACTCTAAACCCCCAACAGTAAACCCTAAACTCTAAACCCTAAACCCCAAACCCTAAACAAAATGGTGTAGATAGGGGCTCAAATCTCACTGGGGCTACAACTGAGAGGCCTGGCTCTGAGATGAACCCCTTGCTATGCAAGTCATGGGGAACATCTGGGTAACGATTTTTGGTGGTTCAACCCCTTAAGGGGATAATGGAAAAGAAAATGGAAACTACAGGGATCATAGGGATTCATATAGGGGTTATAATATAGGGATTATGGGGTATATATTGGGGTTATATAGGGATAATGGAAAAGAAAATGGATACTCCTATATTATAATGGGGTATATATTGGGGTTCTATGAAACACTGTTTTTTCGGTGGTTAAACCCAGTAAGATTATATTCCTTATATAAAGGATAATGGAAAGGAACATGGATACTACCATATCTTAATAGGGTATATATTGGGGTTATATTGGGGTAATATTAAATATTTTTTTGGGTGGTTGAACCTAGTACGATTATATTCTTTATATGAAATACTATACCCCAAAGTGATGATAGAATCTTACTCTATATTGGGTACCATAGTATCCCCAACTAAAATACTACTCATCTAGGGTCTAGGGTGTAGGGTGCAGGGAAACCACGATGTTGGTGGTACATGGGAAAGTGAATGGAAGATGAAACAGAAACTGAAATTAGAGGGAAATGGCATGTTTAGGGCTTATTTGCTGGTAGTTGTTGGGAAACTGGAGGAATGAACATGCCTTCTAAACCCTAAACCCCTAAACCCTAAACCCTAAACTATTTATGTTTGGGGCTTATACTGCTAGATCAAGGGGATTACTGCTCGAAGTCCTGGCTTCGGAACTAAAATCCTCCTTAAGTAGATAGAATATAGGGTATACGGGGACCTTACTATAACATACCCAAAGCCATAGTCTATCTACTTAAGGGGGGCTATAGGGTTTACAAGCTGGTGTTTAGGGCAGTTTAGGGCTCAGCGTGGCCTGAGTAGAATTCGATCGCAAATCTTTCCTAATTCCTACGGGTCCAAGGGCCCAAATAGTAGGGTGTTGTGGACCAACTACCATTAACGTTTAGTATTCGGGCCCTAAAACCCTACTATTTGGGTCCTTGGACCCTTAGAGAATGTTCCCCATAGGAATTTGCCAGGAGGGATCGTCCCTCTCATCAATTTTCTGGCAACCCCTTCCCCAGAATTCAGGAAAATCCTCAACCCTAAGCCCTAAACCATGTTCTGAAAGCTTGTGGTGAGGAGTTCCTCCATACTCCATGATTGGTTTGCTGGTTGTTAGCGGGGGTGGAGGACTGGATCCCTATAATAGCCGTGGTGGCCCCTACATAAACCCATTTCGGAATGATCTCTGTGCCGTCACGCGAACAAACATGAAAGCCCAAAACGAGCCTGACATGTTTGTTTGCGCGGGAGGGTAGCTTGACCCCACCAGGGGAAGCAATGATTTTATGAATTCTATGGCCCCCAAACGGCCTCTCATCACTGTACAACCCCTATGATATCCTGAATACGGACCTTAGTCTAGTGTCGGAGGTCTTGAGTTTGATCGGCACCTTCCTGAACCCCGAACTCAACCCCCCAGTCCGCCCTTCCACACCCGCCCCTCCACACCGAACGGGAAGAGAATAGCAGTAAGGCGGATAAGAAGACGAACATACCTGTTACAGTCGCTAAGCCGCCCAAGGCCCTTCCCTCCTGTACCTCGCTTGCTTGTGGGACAGGCTGGAATGAGAACTCTAAGAACTATGACAGATCTTGAACTATATGGGAGTTATGACTACTCTTGGATGATCCACCTTGGGTTATGAGCATTATGAGAGAAGTCTCCGACACATGTGACCCAGAGGGTCCAAGTACACAATAATTAGGTATATGGGATTTGGGTTATAATAATTATAGTACAGGTTTTGGGTACGTATATGATTATTAGGTACTTGGACCCTTAACTAAACCCTAAACCCTAAATCCCTAAACTCCTAAACCCTAAACCCTAAATCCCTAAACCCTAAACCCTAAATCCCTAAACCCTAAAACCTAGAATTCTAAGAGGTCTGGCCTTTTCTTTGGGAACTAGCATGGCGCTGACCATGCCTCCGGCTAGCATCAGGATGTCGCTTCCAATCACCTGAACATATAGTCCCCCTTAAGTAGATAGAATATGGCTTTGGGTATATTATAATAAGATCCCCGTATACCCCATATTCTATCTACTTAAGGGGACTATAATTGGCCAGTGGTAGGTTGCTGGGGCTTAGGGTTTTGGGTTCTAGGGGTCTAGGGTTTAGGGTTTAGGGAGGGTTAGGGGGACGTAGAGTAACCTTAATTATCCCCATTATTAACCTACTTACTACATCCCCCTGACCCTCCAAGCAGGTTACTGGGGCTTAGGGTTTTGGGTTTAGGGTAGGGGCGGGTTGTCGAAATTGGTTGTAAGCATATACGGGGACATATTGTGATATGAAAAAAATTCTCCAGATTGGGCCAATGGAGGTACCTGTTTAATTAATGGGGTTCTGAGGAATTCTGCTAAACTCGTGAAAGAAGAATTGGGGAAACCCTAAGCCCTAAACCCTACACACTAAGCCCTATTAGTAAGTATTCTGGCTTCTGAGACTTCCTAGGAGCCACAGAAGCAAACAAGGATCTTGTAGGGATTATAGGGTTCTCCGGCACGGCGTCTAAAACACTGTTTCTGAAACTCCCAAAAGATTCGCTTTACCGGGGCTTAGTGGAGAATAAGGGAATATACTATATTATCGGGATATGACATTGAGATTACATAGCTACTAATCAAAACCTTCTGCCACGCGTCAACGCTCTAAGCTGTCCGATCCGGAGGGTCTGGATCGATTTTTTTAGCACAGCATTGTCTTCTGTACGATGGTATGGAACGAAGGGGTCTGGAACAGCATTCGGGGACCTGTTCCGGACCAGTGGGGTTCTGGATCGGGATGTCCATTTCCCCTTGTTCCGGAACAATCATGTTGAGCGGTATATTCTCCTATTCCTTATAATAACCATTCGCAACCACCAGTAAGACTCTTGATGTTATGAACCATACATGACCCCACACACGCTCAGTCTTGGGAATTGGGTAATGTTTTGTCATTCAGTCCACGCAGAGCTTACAATGCTTAAAAGTAGGCCCCGTTTGGGTGCAGTGCTGTAGGGCATCTATTTGCATAGGTCTGAACAGGGTGCAGGGCTTTCAAAGCTTCGCGGCCCAAATTTGGGGTATGCCCCTCATGAGGGCGCTCAACAGAGGACTACGGACAAGTCTCTCAATGCTTAGGTAGGGAAACCCTAAACCCCCTAAACCCTAAACAACTAAACACTAAACCACCGACACTCCTACCTGAACCCTTGATCTGATTCCATGTTTGCGGGAGCTGTCAGATGTTTAGAGCCTTGCCCCCCTTAAAGCCTAGATCCTGAACGTTAGAACCTGCTAGTTGGGTCCTGCTCCCACCCATTAACAGTCTATAATAGGGGTCATATTAAGGGCTCTATATACCTATATTTTAAATATTCTCCAACTTCCCTAAAACCCGAACCCAAAACCCAAAACCCTACGCGGTATCCAACCTGCAAGGCCTTAAGCTCAAACCATAAAGCTGCAGCGGAAAGAGTTGAGAAAACAACCCGAAGGGTGGCAGTACCCCTGATGTTGCGAACCTGCCTTGTTACCCAAAGGGTCCAAGGACCCAAATAGTAGGGTCCCTTTAAAGGGGTGAAAGGGGGATACACAGGGACTATATGGGGGTATACAGTACCCAAATAATAGCGTTTTAGGGCCCAAATACCATTAATAGTATAGTATTTGGGGCCTAATACTCCATGATTTAAGTGCTTGGACCCTTAGGGTTAGAAGTAACAGCAACAATTACGGCTAGGGCTTCAGTTACGGAAATAGTGGGTTCTGGATGGTTCTGGGTTCTGTATACCCTATAGTTATGTAGCCTTGTAGCCTACCATTTTGGCAAGTGGGAACCCTAGGGCATGATAACGATAATCCGAGGATCCAAGGGCTCGTACCCAATGATTAGGTACTCGGGGTTTGGATACTAGGCATTAAAGGACCCCGGTGTTCGGAGCAGAAAGTTATTGGGTACTCGGATTTTTGCATAAATTACGACCAAGATTCTGCTGCGCTGCCCTAAACCCTAAACGCGTAACTAATCCCTTCGGAGTTCTGGGGATAGAACTGTTCAGAACCTGAACCCCTGCTGGAAGCCTACAACCAGAATTAAAGCCTCAAGGGTGCAAGTACCTAAGAATCATATACTTACCCAAAATTAAAGGGTTTAGGGTTTAAGGCTTAAGGGTTTAGGGTTTAAGGGTTTAGGGCATAGGGAATCCCAAATACCAAGTGATTGTGTACTTGGACCCTCTGGGAAGGGGTCCAGTCACTAGGATGGTGGTGTGCTTCTCTGCACCGCCGATCATGCACAGCTCGAACAGCATCAACGGAGTTGTGGCAATCCTAAGGCCAAAGGGGGAGTATATGGGGTGGGTTTAGGGTTGAGGGTTCAGTTTTCAGAGTTCAGGGTTCAGGGAAGGAAATGAAAAAACATGAGACTCAGGATAACATCTACTCAACTTGACTACACCTTACAGTGGCATACAGGACATGAAAACAAAAAAAACAACGCTTTCACTATGCAGGGTCCAGAAGCCAGTCAATGTAGCGGATGACTGGTACAGATCTGCCTGCAAACTGCCCTTCCCCAAGACCAGTCACTTTGGCTAAGTATGCCATAGATGCGATGGACATCACAAAGAAGGTAACCACATAGGACTCCTGCAACGGCAATATGCAGTTTAAAGGTTTATAGGGTGTAGGGTAAAGGGACTAGAGATACATGAGGGATGTAGACGGAATAGCCTGGGCCTCGTCGACTACACAGCATGGCTTTTGATGGGCTTCCATATTGGTCCCTAAACCCTAAACCCTAAATCCTAAACCCAAAACCCAAAACCCGGTTTCCTTGAGGACCAAAGGATGAAATGTGCGCGCAAAGCATCTGTGAGCGAGGGCTGCAGAGGAACAACCCTAAAACCTAAACCCTAGCCACGTGACAACTGCGAAGCCTAGGTTCCCTCAAAATGGAGCGCAGTACCATAGTCTGTATATTAACCCAGGATGCCTACAACTCATGAATCTACCATCAAGTTCCCTTTTAGAACTAGTATTGACAAAGCCTTTACTTGCCCAGCCTTGTTAAACCTCTGCATCCAAAATCTTGCCCACAGCTTAGGTATCTTTTAATGAGGGCCTGAACTCTCAACACTAAAGTGTACTGGCGCGGAAACATGATGTGCACCAATCACACTGAACCGGAGTGTGCGCAGGGTTGAGGGTGCAAAGACAGGGGGTGCGGGGAGGTTAGGGTTTCAGAGTCCAGGGGCTCGCTCCTCATGCACATGTCTTGCCCAAAGCGCGATGAGCAGGACTGAGGCCATGGTGAAGAGGGCTAACACCACGTAGGAGACTACCTCCGAGTTTCACAGTCTGAAGTTTCTGAATGACATTCAAGTGCACACATGCACACGCTGCTTCTCACCACAGGGCACCCTAGGTACACGTAACAACTTTCATGGACTTGCAATGGTTGTTGCTTAAGATGGGTGATCTCGAGAAACTCCCCATGGAGTCTGACCGGGTTGTTGTTGCTGGTTTAGGGGAGTGTAATCACTAGGCAGCGGATCGCCTAGTGAGCAAAATAGAAGTTTACAACTGCCCCCATGGGAGGCCAAACAGCACCTAACTGTGACTAGGCATTAAATGGGGTGGGGGGGCATGGAAAATGGGGCCATTTTTAGGGAGTCCCTCTAACTGGATTACAAAAAGCTTGGGTTCCATATCAGGGCCCCTTTTTGTGGAAGCTAGCAGACACTTTGATGAAGAGTAGGCCTTCGCAAACTTGTAGGTCCACCACTCGTGCTGACTGCTCTGCACTTGTTGCCGGCGCTGCTCCAGCATGTCCTCAACGGACCTGAGATGATTGTTGGGAGGGATCCGTTTTCTTCCTTCACTCGAAATCCCAGAGGGGTGAGGGAGGGGGGGGGGAAGGGGGTGTGGGGGGGGAGAGGTTCGGGTTTAATGTTTAGGGTTTAGGGGTTAGGGTTATACACCCTTAACCCTGAATACACCCTCAACCCTAAACCGTGTAGTCCCAAGGAAAGTCTGCGCTGGAACAGCGCATCCTGCGACACATCCGTTCCGTGTTTAGGGTTGAGCTTGCTTACTGTCCCGACCCTGTAACAGTCTATACTAGGATCATATCAAGGGCCGTATACATATATATATATATATAAATATTATAAATAAGGAGCAGCTGTTACAGATTGGGGGCAGTACCAAGGTAACCAAAACCCTGAACCCTAAACCTTGGGTTGGTCGCACCCCTAGTTGAAAATGCAATGGCGCTGTCGGTTCACAGGCAGGGCAGGCTATGACCTGCATATGATTTTAGGGTTTAGGGTTAAGGGCTTAGGTTTTGGGATTAAGGCTTTAGGCGGATTTAGGCTTTGGGCTTCGGGTTTAGGATTAACGGTTTAGGTGTAGGGCTTAGGGGGAAGCAGCTGCCTAAGCCCGACCCTTCCGCACCCGAAACATTAATCCCACAAGTCTAGACTCGACTCTATCCCCCAACCCTTGAGTGCCACAACCCTTGAACCCTATAGTCCCAAATGACACCAGTTCCATTTGCATTTCACTGTCAATATTCTTGCCCATCCTCTCAAATATTTGCACGTACTGAGGCTTCTACACCCTAAACCTATCCATCCACATCAGACCCAAATTAAAGGAACCCTTAAACCCGAAACTGTTAACCCTAAACCCTAAACCTTAAACCCTAAACCCTGAACCCAAATTAAAGGAACCCTCCTTAACCAGCAACCTTAAACCCGAAACCCTTTACCCCATACCCTAAACCCAAATTAAAGGAACCCTTCAACCCTAAACCATGAACCCTACACCCAAATTGAACCCTTAAACCCTCACCAATTACGCTTCTATCCGGAACTAAGAAGCTCGGAGAAAGAAGGCCTTCTGCTGTAGGATGCCTTCGACAGACTTGGTTTTGGTTTAGGGTTTAGGGTTTAGGGTTTAGGGGCTTCGAGGTTAGGGTTTAGGGTTTAGGGGCTTCGAGGTTAGGGTTTACGGTTTTGGGAGTGTAGGGGTTTAGGGTCATAGGGTTTAGGGCTTAGGGGTTTAAGTGATTATAGGGTTTCTGGGTTGAGGGTTAAGGGTGTATGAAAACTCAGGATTTACTTCCAAACCTTGGGTCTGGCGTATACAGGCATGTATAGGTATAAGAGGGGATATACGATCAAAAGTGTAGGTACAATGGGGATGAATGGGAGAGATGTAGAGATTTAGTAGCATGCGAGAGAATCTAAGGGAAAAGATGGAACCAAGTACCATGGTATTATTGGGCTTATTTTGGCCCCCTTTTTTTGTGGACACCCCTATGTATAGAGCTTTGGGTTTCAAGGGTCCGGGCGGTGGGATTCTCGGGAATTAGGGTTCAGGGGTCTACGGCTTAAGGATTTTCACAGGAATGACAGATTGGCGGTCAGAGATTCCAAATCTACCTAAGGAGTCATATGCAGTTTCTGCTGGGGCTTGCTATGGTTCGGCTAAGGAGTTTCAATATGCTATCCAAATTTTAACGACACAGGGGCCTGTCAGTAGGATTCAAGGTTTGCGTGCTTGGTCTTTTGTGCTCTCGAAGCTTGCGGTAACGCGAAGCGTCATGATGTGTAGCTATGGCCAGAAGAAGACACCCTGGTAACCCAAAACCAGAAACCCTATAATGGCGAACCCTAATCAGTGTCTTCCACCAAACGAAAAAAGGACCCTGTTTAGCTTAGTTTTAAGTCAATCCCAACAGGGTTCCGGGCTCAGTAGCTACCTGGTAGCTCGGGTAAAAGTGCTGTTAGTTGAATACCATAAACCCGCCACGAAAACAAAGATTAGGCTGCGCAACTTTGCACAATTAAGGCCCCCAATTGAATCAGAGGGTGATGATCAATTTCGCTGAAACTCAGCGCAATTAAGGCCCAAACACTTATATGGATTCAACATACATGCGACTAAGAGTACCCTGAACCCTGAAAGTAGCCTAAGACAGCAAAGCCCTAAACCCCCGCCCAAGCCCCGAAAAGCCCTGACGCCTACGCGCGTCAACACCCTGTAAACCCCGAATCCCGCGCCCCAAATCTTTAACCCTAAATCCCTATAAACCCTAAGTTCTGAACCCTAAATCCCTAAATCCCTAAGTCCCTAAACCCTAAACCCTAGCCCTTAAAACCTAGACCCTACATCCCTAAACCCCAAAACCCAAACCCTAAGTCCCTAAACCCTACAGACCCTAGACCGCCGACCCACGCCTTTTTGGACTTCTTTTTCTTCTTGTCCTGTGGCATGATCGTGCGAAGCCTCAGCCCATTTAAATTGGGTACAGGGCTTAGGTTTTAGGTCTTAGGCATTTAGGGTTTAGGGAGCTAGGGTCGGGTAGAGGTGGCATTTTAGGGACATGTAAAGGGATATTTTTGGGGGTGGGTTATTTAGGGTTTAGGAACCTTTTGAAGCCGAATGACGGAGACATGCAGGGAAAATTAAATGAAACATCAAATGGAACCAGGCTTTCTATTGGTGGTAGAGGGGATTTTGTAATGCAGGGGCCAAAAGAACTGGTATAGGATCTTGTGGTATTGTAAGCTAAAACCCTAAAACCTAGACCCTATAGTTCAGTCGGCTTGATACAAGGAATGAACAAAACTCCCCAAAATATGCTGGGACCCAAGGTCAAGGTCTTTATTCGGAGGGTGTGGGGGATTGTTACTAACTAGGCGTTGGGACAAAACTCAACGTTCAGGACTTGATCCACAGCATCCCACCAATCTCCCCCGCAAGTAGGTCTGAACAAGGGTTGCGGAAGGACCCGACGAGACGTTGTTGGGCCATGTTTGGGGGCATGGGTTCTAGCGTGGATGCCCTGAACTCTACACGCTAAACCTTAAAACTTAAACCCCACACTCTTCCCTTGCTACCTCCTCCAACTCTCTGGTCAGCAGAGTACGGGGCTGGGTAGGTAGGATAGGGTTTCAGGATAAAAGCCGGACCCCTACGAAGACTCGGCATCCCAGGGCTTTCATAAAAAGGATGCCAAAGAGCCCCTCCTCCAGCTTGTCATCCTGCAAAGGCTGTAAGGAGGCAGTAGTCCGCTTGCTGGAAACTGTGGAGGGCGTGGCCGTCCCAGACACCTCACTTAGGGTTTAGGGTTTAGGGTTTAGGGTTTGGGGTTTAGGGTTGGGAAGTTGAGCTTCGGTGAAGAAAATGCAGGAAGGGAAAAGAACATGGCAAGTTTGCCATGATTGGGTGATGGTACCGGGTCTCTTATGGGTATCTAAGCCTGCATTCCCTAGTAAGAACCAGTCAGACTGCACATTTTGGGGGGCGGCCAAATTTTGGCCTCGAAAAAGGCATGCCCAATGATCCCCTCCCTCTACGAGACCACGCCTTCAACGCCATGTAATGTCCCCAGCATAGTACTGCTAGTATCATTAATTCTTAGTTAATCATCATGAGCGCATGTTTAGGGGCGGTGTTTCTCTATTGGAGGAGGTGAGCATAGAAAGAACTGACATTCCGGATATTCCCTTTCTGACGTTTCATGAAGACCAATACCGCGTAAGTAAGAAATTGAATATACTCCAAACCATATACAATATGAGAAAAAGATATCACTTAGGGTATAAGTCTATTGCTTTTGACCAGTGTGTAAATGCTTCCTATATCGACCCATTCTCCCTCTTCCCAACACCTCCGAAAGCTTTCTGGCTCAATCGCAAATCCCCAATTCCTTGACCATAGAACCGAGCCCCAATCTGGACCAGTATATTAGGGTTTATGGGGATTATATGGGGGTTATTAGGGGGTATAAGGCCTAGTATAGGGATAATATAAGGGTTTATCGTCTATATACAACATTGGGTAGCGTACGAAGCGGCAGGGTTTAGAGGCCTAGGTGAACCGTGAACCCTCACCCTAGAATCTGAAGTCCTTAGCCACAATGCCCATCAATTCCCAAGGCCCAAACCCTAAGAGTTCAGGTAGTAAATAATGATATAATTACCAAAAAATCCTGTACTACAATCCCTAGTGCCCAAAACCTAAAGTATCGAATTATTTGTTACATGGACCCTTAGTTGGGAATGTGTGGCCTCACTGTTAGTCGTCTCCCTCGTTCGCGACGTGGCAATCAGGCCAAACCCACACCTGAGTTCAGGGTTTAGGGTTCCGGGGTTTAGGGTTTTGGGCAGTCAATATGTCCCGTAACCCTAAACCCACATATTTAATGGACATGGGTTCCTAGCAGGGAATATTTATTAGGGACTATACCAAGCTACCCAAGGGGCCCTTGGTCCGAACTCCATAGGCTCTTGGTAAGCCTAATACTGACAGGAGCTCATGTCGAGCATGCTTCAGGTTTAGAGATGTTGGTCGTAGTCATGGATTCGAAAATGCGACTGCGGACATCATGCTTCAGGCTTAGGGTTCACAATCTAGCACTGGCCGTATAAACCTTCAGGTTTTATCGGGTTCATCACTGCTCTAAGTCGCAGATCTTAGGGCTAGAGATTCTCCTGGAGCCGCCACACCTGCTTATCCTATCCCCGAACTCAGGCCTAAGCAATCCTCTAAGTTAGCCTAGTGGAGTAAAGTGGGGGGGGGGGGGGGGG
>CAJNIZ010003840.1:12522-22742 GCA_905231905.1 Symbiodinium pilosum | reverse complement strand
CAAAGGGTCCATGTAGGTAAATGCTATATGCTCAGGGCCCAAGGGGGTTCCCATGTAGCTACGTTAGGGCCCACGTCTATACTACATATCTACCCTAAACCCTGAACCCTAAACCTCGTAAACCTACATGGACCCTCTGGGATACATGACCATCCGAATACGAAACCACCAGGCAAGGATTCCGGTTTAGGGTTTGGGGTAAAGGGGTTGCCAAGGGACGCTTGGAGTACAAGTATAGAAATTATGTTGAGAAACTTCCTTTCAACGGTATTTAATGTCTCTTCTGGTGAATATCTGAGATTTATGGGGAAAGGGGCGGGGGGATGGGGTGGAGGGGTGTTCAATATGACCCATAGTCTAAACTCCTAGTATCCCCTAATAACCCCTGTAATACTCCCCCATATAATCCTCCAAATAACCCCCCCTTTCAAGAGTTTAGGCTACAGCTAGTATGAGGTTTAGAGGTTCAGGGGCACGGAGGATGCCATCCTTCAATGCGCACGTTGCATCTAACGCTAGGTCAAGACGCCTGGATGGCTAGGTCAAGACGCCTGGAGGGCGGGTTCAGGGTTTAGGGTCGGGGCTTAAAGTTTCAAGGTTTAAGCTCACGGTTTAAACCTAAATCCTAAACCCTAAACCATAAAAGTTTAGGGTTTAGCTTATAGGGTGTACAAGGGTTGTATTTTTGTTTACCCCATTTGACTGAGATCCGAGTACCCGAGTATTCAGGGCCTAGGTCTCAAAAGCCATTCCAACAGCTGTTTTTTTTTTTTGTGGGTTTAGGGTCTAGGGTTTTCTGACAAGTATCTGTTTGGAAAATGCGTGTTGGGTCTCAGGGCTTGGGGTCCAAACATTTAAGCTATGGAACACATGTGTCAGATGAAGCAATCTGGAACCGTCTTACACCAGCACGCTTTCGAATTCATCCGCGAATCCGAATAACTTGAACCTCGATAGAAATATAGAAATTAGCCAGGCGGTTTAGGGTTTAGGGTTGAGGGTTTAGGGTGTAGGGTTTAGAGCTTAGGGGTCCGCTGAAAAGACAGGTTTCTACTTGGAAGGTCAGGTTAATAAGCCCAATAACCCGTATATATATATATAGTACTAGTAACCCTATTCATCTCCCTTATATTAACCTACTTACTAAGTCCCCCTGACCCTCCAAGTAGGGTCTAGGGAAGATCCCGAGGTTGGGTCAATACCTAAACCCCCCACCGGAGGGCCTACGCAGGGGCTTGAAAGGTGGTATTTAGGGGTACATAGGCTCCAGGGATAATGGAAAAACAGATGGGAAAACATGGAACATGAAACATAAAGTATGATTTGGGTACTGCCCCCACCCAGTAACAGTCTATATTGGGGGTCTTATGAAGGGCTACATATAACCATATTTTGTTTATTATCCAACTCTTACTGAGTGGGGGCAGTATCCAAAGTATGATTATATAGTTTCTTGTAACATTGTAGTGTTTGGCAAAGAATCAATGGGAGATTGGGTCAGTGGATCCCGATAATACTCCCTGCAACATCAACTGCTCCTATATTGAATTTCCCGCTCCCCATTTGAGCGAAAGAAAAAAACAGCCCAACAAGCACTCCCTGGTACTTCCACCATGCGTTGGGGGCTTATGTCCTGGGGGTCGAAGTCGGGAACATTTAGAGGCTTCAGAACCCAAAGTACATGTTGTGTATAGACTTGTAGCCCCAAGGATAGCGTTCTGTAGTCCCTAAACCCTAACACACCCAAATCCGCGCAAGGGCCCGGCTGTGGAAGCAGACACTTCGGGTGTTGCTCGTTGTACCAGAGCCGCCTGTGGGCGTTCCAAGGCTACGAGTTTTAGAGTTTTGGGGTTTCGGTTTAGGGTTGAGGATATAGAGAGTAGTGTCCCCATCGGGACCTTAGGGATGTGGACAAGGTGTACTTCAGGGGATGTCCAGGGTCCACTACCGAGCATCGAGAAAACTGCTTGGAGAAACTCCTGTTCTAACGTGCCGGGGTGTGAGCATACCGGCTCTAGGACTTTAGGCTTTGGGGTTTTAACTTGAATCATGTGAGGATTCAGATGCTTAGCATATAGAGCTTAGGGTCCGGGGCCGCCAAACCCTGAACCCTAAACCGCGTGGCTACGGCTTCAAGGGCCAAATGATGGCTACCAGGTGATTAGAGGCCATTTCCTGACAGCCCGAGCTCTCCTCAAGGGTTTAGGGTTTAGGGTTTAAGGTTTAGGGTTTAGGGTTTAGGGATTAGGGTTTAAGGATTACGGTTTAGGACGTACTTGGAGGCCCATGGGACTCAGTAACTACTTATAACTAAGACTACAACCCTACTTATGATTGGGGTAACCCCTACAAGCCCGTCTAGGGGAAATTATAAGTAGGGTTATAAGTCCAGTTATAAGAAGCTACTAAGTCCCATGGCCCTCCAAGTAGGGATTCTTGTCCTGGTTTGGCCCTGGACTCATAACCCTCGCAATCGCAGAGCTTTTGCCCTAAGCACACACGCGCAAACCCTAACCCCCTAAACCCCAATCCCTAAGCTCTAACCCTTCAACCCTCATCCTTAAAGGGTAAACCCTAACACCCAAAATCCTATTCGACGGTTTCCATGAATAGGAGGCCCAATGTATATACACCCCAACATACCCAGTCCATATAATGGGGGCCCCCTTATTTAGACGTTATCTAGAAGGAAGCGCTCCTGGGAATAAGAAGCTACTCACAGCAATCAAGGAGTTCTAGTGGTTTAGGGTTTGGGGTCACGCTATACGGAACTAGGGTGCAGGGTCTAGCTTGAGGGTTTCGGGTTTACGGTGTCTAGTTGCAGGGTCACAAGCGTCAGAGTTTAGGGTTCTGGGGCGCAAGCCTCAACCGACACTACGCAGACGTGACACCACATAAATGACCAGTCTGTACATACTCTATACCCTGCTTCCTAACCCCTAAACCCCTAAACCCTGGCTTTATGTGAACCCAAAGCTCGGCACGAGCCCTCATGACTGTTTCTCAAAGTGCAGGTTTTAACAGCCTTCCCCATATCCCCCTAGTCCTAGCTTAAACCTCTGACGATATGACCTCGAAACCTACTGCTGGTTCTCAGCCACTCTAAAAAATTGGAGCGTGCCCATATAAACCCTACATGCTAAGCCCTAATCCTACATCCCAACCCCCAAAGCCTAGACCAGAAAACTTAGACCCTTGACCGTGAACGCTAAATCCTTAACGGTCCTAAACCCTGTACCCTGGTTCCTCAACCCTGAATCCTAAACCTTAAGCGCTAAGCACTAAATCCTAAATCCTAAACCCCTAAACACCAAACCCTAAATCCTAAACCCTAAACCCTAGATCCTAAACCCTAAATCCTAAATCCTAAACCCTAAACCCCAAAATCCTAAACCCTGAACCCTGTCCTCCGAAGCCGCTAAGCCGGCGCTGAAGGAGGCGAACTCAACTGCCTCCTCATCCGTGACACCCTGAGCAGCTGTGGGCTGAGGTTTTGGGGGCTAAGGGGTTTGGTGGTTTAGAGTCTAGGGTTTAGGATTTGGGGCTTGGTGGTTTAGAGTTTAGGTGTTTTAAGTCTCTAGTAGGTGTTGTTTTTTGCCACTCTGGTTGGAGGACAGATTCACCACTTAGGCCTGACATTCCATCTTGTCTGGGGCGTAGGGTATATGGGGGGGTTTCCCAAAATTAGGGGTACCTTCGTGGATTATACTATGCTTGGTCTACATTGGGGTCCCCCTATTCAGGGAACTACCCTATCAGCCACTGTCTAAACTCCATGTACCCACTTAATAAATGACCCCTATAATATTCTCCTATATATTCCTCTATGTACCCCTGCACGGAGTTTAGACCATAGCTCCTATGGCAATTCCAAGCCTTCCTCCACCTGCCACATCTTCGGCATTATCGATGGTTTGGTTTCTCTGCTGGCGAACCAATGGCGGAAAGCAAGTAAAGGGTGATGAGGGCAATGATCATGAACGAGTAAGCACAGGCATCCATATGATGACAACATTGCTGCTGCTGATGATGGTGATGATGGTGATGATGATGTTGATGATGATGGTGATGATGAAAATGATGACGATTATGGTGGTGATGAAGAAGATGATGCTGATTAAGCCTACGACGCTGATAACCCTCTCGTTTGCTGTCAGCCTATACAATATGACGCCAACACATCGCATGGTCTCTTATCGCAAACATGTAAAACAATTGGTAGGACTTGTTGATCATTCAGGGCACTGGATTACGATTCCCTTACCGCCTTTCTGACTTTCTTCTGTATCGACCATGATGAATAAACCGTAAGCCCAAAATCCTAAACCTTAGGCCGTCATAAATGTTGAACCCTATTCCCTACAAAAGCCCATGCCTTCTCCTTCATTGCCTTGCGGACAGACGCAGCAGCTGTGAGTGCCGCGTCGTGAGGATTTTGATTACCGACTCCCGCTGCCTGCAAGGCAACATACACCACTTTAACTCACCAAGTTTCTCCCTTGATTAGGACTATTCAGGTTATACTATGGAAACATAGGGGAGACGCTATAGCAGGGGAGAAGTATAAAGGGGGGTGGTTAGGAGAACCAATTCAATAAACAAGGGCTACTGTTGATATTCGAAATGTGGCATGACCCGAAGTACCTCATACCTGGGGATTTCCGGGATTCTACCTGAAAGCTCAGGGAACCTCGCAAGTAACTCATAAATCAGGTTCTGAGTCCCCAACGTAGTTGGCCTACTGTTAACACCCTTTCTTACCTAAACCCTAAACCCTAAGCCCACAGAGCCTCTGATTCGAAGTGCACTACGGTTACAAAGGGTTCTTAATAGTACCCTACACCCTAAACCCTGAATCCAGCCCCAAACAGTAGCAAACGTAGCATCAAGCTTGGCGCCAAGAAGCCCAGAGTTAGGGGTAATGGGGATAATGGGGCCTATATGGTTTAGGGACCGGGAATAAAAGGGGTTTAATGGGGTTTTAGGCTAAAGGGATATGATCCGCCGATAATGGAGAATCAACTTGAAAAGAATATGGACAATGAAGTAGAAACTGGGGCTTATATAGCGGTTTATATTGAGGTTATTTAGTGGGATACTGGAAAAGAAAATGGAAGCTACTATTCGGGGTTTCAGGTTTAGGGTTCCCATAATGGATGACAGCTCCGGCTATGTGAGCCATAGTCTAAACGCCTAGTATTCCCCGTTAATAACCCCCATCTTGCCCTGCCCTATATGACCCATAGTCTAAACTCCTGGTATCCCCCTTAATACCCCTTACAGTAGCCCCTATAGAATCCCCTATATAACCCCCCTTTAAGGAGTTTAGACTATAGCTCATATGACCCCCTTTAGGAAGTTTAGACTACAGCTCATGACCCGCTAGCGGCCCTGACAAGTCGCAGCCTGTATCCATATTCGTTGTATCGCAGCTTCCATCAGAAACCCTGAGGGTGCAAGTACCCAAAAAACATGTACCTTTCAAAAAATGTGCTACAGTGCTTATTACTCAACACCCAAGTACTGAATTAATGGGTACTTGGAGCCTTAGGCAGCAGAACTTGCATTCCTCGCGGGCACACCTTGAATACTGCAAGCATCAGGTCCGACATGTCTTGCCCATGCTCAAAACAGCCCAAAATGGAGAATATTAATAGTAATGATAACAATAACAATAACAATCATGATACAGTCAGAATAACGGCAATGATAATAGTAATAATATCTATAGACTTGAGGGTTCAAGGTAGGTCTCGCCTATGGACTTTATGGCCCAATTCAAGCCACAATGATAGACTTCAGGCTTAAAGTAGGTATCATGTATAGACTCTAGGGCCACAGAGGAAGGCTTGCTGCTATGCAACGGGTCCCATGCCTTGCCAATGGACACTGCCATATGCTTGGCCAACCTGTGCAAATCTGTGCACATGCCATCTGTGGAGGAGGACAAACGTATGGTAGGCAACCCAAGGAACATACTCATACCGTGGGTACTGCTCCTACCCAGCAACACTCTGGACTAAGCCCGATATTAGAGCGCTGCATATACAGATATATATATATATATCTCTCTAATTATTTATCTGGGTATAGTCCATTTGAGATGCAGCTGCTGTCTTTTTCATGAGCATACGCGGGCCAGAGCATCCATGCCTAAACGATAAGTCCGTTCGTGTCCCAAGAGCATACGGTGACCAGAGCCTCCATGCCCAAACCATAATTCCGTTCGTGTTCCAAGAGCATACCCCGAAACCTCATCCCAAACGCACTATACCGATTTATACATATAATGTATATGTACACAAACAGAACATAAATGCAAACAGTTACTGGCTGGGAGCGGTACCCAACACATGCATACCCTAAACCCTGAACCCTAAACCCTAAACCCCTAAACCCCTAAACCCTAAACCCTAAACCCCTAAACCCCATTAGGACATGGCCCAGCTTTGTAAACAGAAGCCGGGAGGGAAGTGCCAAGATGATCCTGCGACGTGTGGCCAAAAGTCCGATGACCTTCCTAAGGTTTAGGGTTTAGGGTTTAGGGGTGTAGGGGTTTCGGAGGTTAGAGGTTTGGGGTTTATGGTAAATAGTACTTGTTTGCGTTGGCAAACATGCTCTTGCGCCCCTCCCCACTTCGCCAGGAAGCTACAGATGAGGGTTTCCTAACATTAGGGGTTCCCTTTCCGGGGCTCCCTATCATTAGGATCATAAGGTGTCGGAGCGTATTATATTGAGATCCCCCTGTCTCAGGAAACTACCAAATGAGAAGCGGAGAGAAGATGGTCGCATGCAGCCGCTCAGAAAACCCTGAATGACGTGGCGTGTGTGATGGCGGCACACATTCACATTTGACAATCACGTACAGTATAGGCTCCAGTGCTCCAAGCATGTGTTGCTTGTAGGCATTCGGAACCAAATCGGATTTCTTTGTAGGCATAAGAGGACACCAAGCCACGGGCACCATGCAGCAACGCAAATTACCTCATGGCAAGTTTATAGGGTTAGTACGAGGCTGCACACAGGCTAAACCTTTAACCCCTAAATCTAAATCCTAAACCCTATACACCTAAAGTCTACACCCTTAATTTCATCCTAAACCGTTGAGTCTACGAAGCCTTGAACCATATCAGCTCTAAGCACCAAGCCCTAGGAGCTGAACCCCGTACACCCTAAGCCCTATACCAAAGACTCTTGGGTAGCGTTCCCTAAGCCCCATACCCCAAAGGGAGGATAGAATCTTACTCTGTAATGGGTACCATAGTATCCCCAAATAAAATACTGCTCTCCTGGGCTTAGGGTTTAGGGTCTGGCTCCCTTCCATTCAAAAAAACGGGGCGGAGCGGCATTTTGGACTCGAGCTCTAGATCCTCGAAGACGTCGCCCAATTCTGCATTGATGGCCTCGACATGCGGGGGGCGGGGAGGGGGTTTGGGGTTTAGGGTTAGTTAGGGGGGTGGTCTTCAAATCATCGGTTCCTCATCTTGGTGGTGCGGATGATATGCGCTCTTCTACTGGGTTTCTGTAAAGGAATTGTATGAATGCCCATGATAAGGAAGGCCCATTTTATAACATACGATGTACTCATAGTATGCTAATGTAAGTTGAGTTCGTTAACAGCAACCTAGTCTATGTTGGGGTTATCTCTGCTCGCATTTTTTGCGAATATGGTGTGACTGTCCTCCACTAGCATTTAATGGAGGGCCAGGGGACATAGTAAGTTGGTTAATGAATAATTAATAAATAGTGGTGACGTATACGGCTTACAGTGTTATGAGTGTACCTTGACCCTCCAAACCCAAAACACTAAAAGCTCAAACCCTAAACCCTGAAACCCTACAGCCCTGAACTCCCGCCCCGAGCCCCTAAAACCCTGAACTCCAAAATCCTAAATCCTAAAACTGCAAACCCCTTAAAAAGGCGTGAACAGGTTGTAACTTCTGCCTCAGGACTTGGGCTCCGACATCCTCTGAGCCTGGCAAAATCTTTGATGAACTGCTGGTTCCATGATGTCCCAGACCCTAAACCCTGCCTACGGTGGATGAGGTCTTGCACCACTTAATCCTCCAGTTTTTTTCCATCATTGTGGTATACCGTTCATACCTGAACCCCAAAAGTATGTAAAATAATTGCATTTATGGCTATTATTAGGGGTTTAGGGCTATTATTTTACATACTTTTAGGGTTTAGGTAGGGCGCTGCAAGATTTCCTCCATCAAAAGTTGGGTTAGGACTCTCGAAGGATCTTCGTGGGCTGTGGCCGTCTGGTGGACTTAAAAGCTAGACCATCCTTCTGCCAACCCTTACCCTAAGGCTTTTAGGCTTTTAGGCTTTTAGGGTTTAGGGTTTTTTGAAGCTTTTGGGCCCAAAGACCATATTATATATCAGGCTTTTGGGCTATTTTGAGCCCTAGGGTTATGGCTTTCCTAACCCACCTGTGGACTCCACGAAAGAGTACTAGGCTGGTCTTGATGTTTGAGGGTTTCATGGATGAAGCGATCTTTCCGGCAAGCACTGAGGTTTTTGTGGGCTTAGGGTTTGGGCTTCGTCCTTAAAACTAAACCCCAAACCTACCTACACCCCAAAAGTATGTAGAATAATGGCCCCTTGGGCTATATTTAGGGGGTTTGGGCTATTATTTTACCTTAAACCCTAAACCCGTTCAGGTAAACCCTAAACCTGAAGTTCCCGGTCAGAGCAGCCTTGCAGTAGTCCCTATAAAGCAGACTATGCCATGATCGGCACTTGCTTCCATTCCTAAACCCTAAACTCTAGAACCAAAGCCCTAAACATCCCTAAGCCCTAAATAGTAGTTTCCGTTTTATTTTCGCCCTAAACATCCCTAAACCCTAAATAGTAGTTTCCGTTTTATTTTCCATTATTCCATTATAAGCCCTATATTCCCCCTATAATACTTCCCTAATTACTCACCAATCCAAACCTTACAGCAGTCTCCATTTCCTTTGCCCTCGCTGCATTCCCTACTACCAACCAGCAAGCTACGGGTAAGTAAGACCAGCCAGTGCGGCGGCCCCCAGAGGATTTGACGTGCAGCAGCCGTCTGGAAGTAGAGTGCTTGGTCTTCTTCGGCCGAGGATCCGGTGAGGGGGACTGAGGCATTGAGTTCGGGGTTCAGGGTGGCTGCGTGTTGTACTCTAGCCTGGGGAGATTCATGGGCAAATATACGATGATTCGAGGCCATAGCTGCCCAGAAGTAGAAGTGGAAAAAACATGCGATGACCAAGCATTTGCAAAGTTATTGACCGCTTCCTACCTAATTTGGCTTCGCTGGCTTGTCCGCCAAAACTACCATGAACGCACATGGGAAGCAGCTATACTTACTGTACTACAGGGGCCTAAATAATTACCTTTCCACGGTTTCAGGAGGTCCCGGGCCTGCTGAAGCGTGCCACGGGCCTTATGGATGTGTCAAGCAGCGCAAGTCACTGATGGGCGAAAAGCAGCGCCAACTGTACAAAAATGGAATAATGCCCTAAAGCGACCCTGTACATGAAAAGAAGGTCCTCCCCCGGGAGTCCGGCACGGTCTCAGGGGGGAGGTGTCTGCATGTCCGGGGCGAAGTCAGTGTGGTATGTGAGGCAGATGCTCCAGAGGAGGCATATGCTTCACACAGCACACCGGCCTCTGCCCCCTCGGAGTTTCCTTGCGAGTCTGTCGCGTTCATTGTTTGAGTAACTCTTATACTCTCTTTCCAGTACTGGGTCCACCGGAGGAGGTGCCTGTGAGGCCTGCTGTACGTAGTGAATGAGAGGCAAGATACTGTCTTCTGCAAGGACCTTGCGAAGCAACACCACTGTGGCTGCAGGATTCCTCCACCTCGGTCGCTGTTGCAAACCTGACCTACATGCTGCAGACCCAAGGGTTTTGAGGCAAAAGACTTTTGTGCGTTTTTTCGGCAAGAGTGTTGCTTGGCAAAACCTATATAGAAAGTTGCCGGCTAGCTTCCAAAAAGGCTTGCACCCAGGCCCGGATGGTCGTTGGTGCGTGCAGAGGGAACTCCAAAACCTTAACGTAACCATCACCTAGCGCATTCCTTATGGGTGGAAGACAAGCGGTAGTGACCACAAAATCAACCAAAATCTCAACCCCGGCAACCCCTGGACTCGAAGCGCTGGGTGGCTGCCATTCAAGACCAGACAGATAGTCCCACACAGGAATCGTGAAGAAAGGGGGCAGCCCCGTCACCGGTGTCCAGGATG
>CAJNIZ010003840.1:0-12422 GCA_905231905.1 Symbiodinium pilosum | reverse complement strand
CCGGCCTGACTATGGACCCTTAGGGTAGCACCTCCACCTCTGATTTCTGGCATCACCGTGAGCACAATACCGAAGGAGGCTTTAAGAAAAAATCTGTGTTGTTGGGCAGCAAGGGGTGTGTCAAATTGGAGGGAGAAAGGGCCACTATAGAAACGTGCCGTTGGCCAGGCACCGGATTTTTGACAAGCCAATTTCCAGCAATTCTCAAGAAAATTTGGTGTAACAATCCCAGGAAGGAGAAGTCCCCCAAAAAACTTATTCTTGACCCGGAAAGAAACCAACAAGCGGTCACTGCAGGGGTAGGAGGAGATGCATTCCTTCAAGATACGAAGAAAGAGGCCTTCATGTTCGGTAGTCTGAGGACTAAAGGGCCCGCAAGGCATAGGCTGAGCAGACTGAAGGTCAGTTGGCAGACCCAGGCAGCGGCTGGGGTTGCTTGCAGCTGGGGAAATAGGAGTGATTGCAATGAGTGCAATTGCCGTGGACATCAAAGAAGGCTGTGAACGAGGCGTATAGCGAATAGCAGGACGTACCCTCGCGCATTGCGAGCTGCAGCCAGGTGATTGGGCGTTGCAAAATTGCATCCTGCCCAGACAAAGAAGAACAATAGTGGTATGGCCTGGATGTGGAGAAGGACGTGCCTCCCGGTTCCTCGATGTTGCAGAGGGGGAATCAGGTACACACGGGGTGGCAGGGATAGGGAAAGCAGGCAGAGGCAGACCTCGCAAGGTACAACACCCATTCGTCTGACCGTGGCAAGGCAGTCGAGAAAGATCTGCTGTGCAGCTGTACGTGGAGACTTCTGCAGGGAGACTGTCAGGGCCAGTAGGCTGCGGAAGCTGCTCCCTGTTCAAGATGGGAAATGCTGAGGGAATACTTGCAATGGCTGGTAGTGAAGAAGGCAGATGCAGGCAGAAAAAACCTCGGACCTTTGTGGCCGTGGCAATCTGAAAGTCCAGGTCTGTGAAACATGGAAATGCAGCGTCACAGCTGCCAATGTCTAAGGCAATGCGGCATTGTTTTAGGGGGCCCCAGTGAGGCAAACACGGGAGCACGGGTTCAGGTGTACGTAGAGAAGTATTACATGCGCCTCCGCGAACCTCAGGCATAATCGTCAGAACAATTCGGCCGTTTTTCCGAAAGAGGCTCGTGTCTGGAAGGGCATGAAGGCAGTGGTCAACGGGAAGTGGGAAGGGGCCTGAGAAGGCCCTCGAAATTGGCCAGCAACCTGTGGCAGCGCTTGCATGAAACCACCATGCTTCGATGTCTGCCGGGGTGACATCATCTGCAATTGTTCCCTTAGCAATAGTCCGAGCACCTACCTGCCATGTGACCGCAACCTGATTTCTGCTGCTGTCGGCGTTGCATTGGTCAATTTGACCCAAGAAAAAAACCTCCCTAAGCCATCTCTTGAGGTCAGGCTTTCGCAAGCGCAAAATTGTGAGGGCAGGTTCCACCGAAATGCTGAGAGGCTGTCCAGGTGCAGGAGGAAACCTACCAAAGGTAGTCTGCCAACCCAAGTTAGGGAGAACATGCTGCGGCCACTGAGCCCACCAATCAGCTGCAAAGTCTTCATGAACTTGGAGGATGATGCCTGACTCCGATTCTGCAAAGGTGATGGCCTGCAACTGTGTGGGGGTGAGGCAAGGCGTAGGGAAGAGAATGTCGTCAGATTGGGGCACAACCAAGACAAGAGCCGGCATTTGCCCGATCTCTGTGAGCTGGCGCCCATAAAAATCAAGGCATTGGACAGGCAAATCGCTAAAGTCATTTGCCCACCGGAAGACCCACCTAAGTTGGGCAAAGATATCTGGCACTGCACGGTCAACACAGGCTGCGCCTTGCGGTGTGAGCACTGCAATTGCACGGGAGATGAAGTTTGGCTTTTCAAGGCAGGAAGGGAGGTGCAGGGTAGGGGGCTCCTGAATGTGAACCTTGTGTAGTCGGGAAGGTCGATCAAGTTGGAGGACCGGTACAGTTTTCTCCCAGGCAAACCCAAAAGCTTCCAAGGCTTCTTGCGGGCTAACATGCTCTGTAAAGAAAACTTCAAGAACATCATGTTCATCGAGCTCAGCAGGCACAAGGTCAACTTTATGAAAGACTGGGCGAGAACGAATCAAGCCGAGTTCAATTTCTCTTCGCAGTGCCTGGCGTGCTAGCAAGGTGTTCATAATGGGGATTCCTGCAAGCAACCACCCCTTTTCAACCCTGAGGAGGGCACAGTGGTCAGCTTTGACACGGAGCTGGTGGGCAATGTGCACAAGTTGGGCGGGGTCAGGCTTAGTAATACCCTGAAAAGCTTGTAACGCATGCGCAAGTGTGAGAACAGCATGCGGGACAGCAATCGAATTGCCAAGCACCTTCATGGTGACCCTGTCAGGCAAAGGAAAAAGAAGCGGGGATACAACCCCGTGGCATGTAGCAATTTCCGGCGCAGAGTAAAAGCGAATCCCTTTGGGTGTTTCGAGAAGTCCCCCAAGGAGCCCTTTAGTTTCCAAAAGGTGCTCGGAAAGAGTGTGCTGGTAATGATACTGTGCCAAGAAACAAGGGGCGCGACTCTGAGTCTTATGCACTCGAAACTTGTAAGGGTCCAGGTGATTGCAGGAAGGAGGCATGTACCAAGCGTCAAGGTACATCTCTCTTGCGCGGTCAGAGAGCTTGCAGGGTTCATGGAGGGCATCAGGCAAAACCTTGAAGTAGCACTTGCAAGAACCTAGGCTAGGTCGAGGGACAGGCTGCCATGAGGCAATGTGAAAAGCTGCCGGGCTGTTGTGTGCAGTGGACTCATGAAGAAAAATCATAAGCAATCTGGGTCTGTGAGTGGGGGAAACTTCATTCAAGTTCTTAACTTGTTGGAAAACCATCTGGTATCCTGAATCTGCCCATGCTCGAAGCACGTGCTTAGCATCTGGGTGGTCACAGAACCCCTTGACTTCCTCAACGCAAACTACTGGGACACAGGACATTCCTGCTACTGAGGCCAGTGTCAAGAAGAGCACACCATCAGGGCTCTGGAGGCCACTCTGGTTTCCTGCACTTGACCATGGTTGACATGGCGGGGAAGCGGCAATGAGGTCAGGTGTGCGGCCTGCCCAGACCCTGTGCCACCATTCGTCATGGATATCTGCCCTCAAAAAGAGTACATCATCCGTTAACAGGGCCTCATCAAAGCCAGAAACTCCCATTAATGTCTTGACGTCAAAGTGCGTGGCTTCAACTGAGTCAATGAGCTCGGCATCGTTGTCTAACAACCAAGTAGTCTTGATAGGGACTCCACCTTCTCTAAGACAATACGCTGCCTGGGTCCAACCGCAAAACCCTCCACAAAATACTTCTGCCATCCTCAAAGTCTCATGCTGCGCGAGCGGAATGTATCCAGCCAAGAAAGCAGGACCAATCGTACTGTCCAGGACAACAGATTCTTCCAAAATGTTAACCCTAGTCCAAATCGCCGAAAGCTCCTGAACATGTTGCCCAAGGAGAAACCAGTCATTGAGGCGCATGCGTAGCACTGCTGTCTCTCCTGCCTTGTAGGGGGCCAGATGAGTAGGGCAAGCTCCTGTCGCCTCCACGGCCGTCTTCTGCAGGATTTCAACCCTAACCAGGACGGAATCCTCACAAACCACGTGGCTACCTTTCTTCTGAAGTCGAAAACAGCTGGAGGTACCATCCAAAGTTTCCAATTGCGTAGTAGCATAGCGGAACAAACTGGAAACCTCTGACCAAAGTCTGTTGGCAATTTCAGTTTCCATGGCACGCCCTGGTTTGTACAGACTAAGCCCGCAACGGTCTCACCCCGTGTAGGTCCAGAGCCAAAGACTGCCTAAATAATTACCAATATAATTTTGAGGTCCATTTGAGGTAGCATAGACCTTGACTATATAAGGAATATGGAGCCATAATGTTGGTAATTATGAATTATGAAGGCCCTTATATTAGCTAGTTACACAAGCTTGGCCCCAACGAGGTCTCTTGCAGAGTTCAGGGCTTGCGAGATGTCTGGGAAGTTCCCCATATTGTAGGATTTATGGGGGTTCCCCAAAATTGGCAGGGGGTCCCCATTATAGTACGTTGGGGTCTATCCTGGGGTCCCCCTCTTTATGGAAACCGTCATATTACCCTGGGGCCCTAAACCCTAAACCCCTAAACCCTAAGTCCATAAATAACCCCTACTTTGGGCAATTTGGAGCCCTAGAGTAGTCGCACCACAGACTTTCGAAGGCTTTTTGCAATCACGAGAGCCGGACATATTGGTAATTACTTCGCCTCAAAATAAGAGCTTCCCCGACATTTCATAATAAACGCAGGGGCTTCCAAAATGGGAAGACGACTTTTACAAAGTGGTCACCTAATAAGGAATTAGGGGGTTCTCACGTCATCATTAGCGGGGAGAGGATAATCGGGAATCCAAAGCAATCGGGGATCCCCTTGATGTGGCGTTGATTGTTTTTCATGTTTTTTCAAAAACAAGTTTTGTGTAAAACCCCGATGTGAATATTGATCTTATTACCACTATAATCATGTTTAATCTGATTTTAGTCAAACCTCAACTAGATTTACAACATGCTTGTTGGATTTTACCTGTTTTAGAGTAGATGATGGTTAGATGCAAAATTGTTTAAACTAGCTATTTATGATCCTACTTCGGCTTAGATAGTTTCAACCGATTTTAGATGGATGTGAGTTGAATTTACATGTTTTAAGATAGATTTTAATTGGATCTAATTGGGGCTCATTGATTCCAATTTGGTCCCAATTGGAATTCATCTGATCTACATAAGATAAAAGCCGATTTTAACCACATGTAGTTAAGCCCAATGATTTTCATTGGGTTTTCCGAGATTCCATTGGTTTTTGGATGATTGATTGATGGATTGATTGATTGATCGATTGATGCATGGATGGATGCTAACTAGACCTGGTTTGCGTGTAATTAGATTTCCACTGGGTTGCAGCGATTTCAACTTGTGTAATTGCAGTAGATGCCAATTGAACGGAGTTTCAAAAGGTTTTTAGAGGCAGCCCTACCTGATGCTTGCCATGCATCCCCCCTAGCGTTAAATAGTCTTTTGGGATCCCGGATGTTTCAATGTTACCTGGGGGGCGTCGTGTTATGCTAGGGGGAAGCGATTAGCAAGGGGCATGGAAATCGAAGGTGGCCGTTTTCGGCATCAATACTTGCAGAAGGCTTGCTACCAAAGATAAGCGTCGCAACCCTGAACCCTAAACTCTAAAACCATGAATGCTCAACCCCCAAACCCGAAACTATTAAACCCTGAGCCCTGAAATCTCCAATGATCTGAACCCTATAGACCCTCAAACACTAATACCTGTGTCAATCCCCAAGCCCTAAAGGCTTTAAACCTCAAAACCATAAAACTCTGAACGCTGACCCTCAAAATCCCTCAAAGCTCAAACTCCCCAGCCCTAGAACCCTGAGCCCTAAGCACTAAGATCCAAATATCCTGAAGCTTAAAAACACGAAACACCTCAAACCCCTGAACCCTAAATCGTAAATCCTAAATCTGAGTTCACATCCTAAAATCTAAACCGCAAGTGCTAAGCCCTGAATCCAGACCCTAAACTCTCAGCCCCAAACCCTTAAGCAGCCTATTGGCATAATCCTGGGTAGAAACATCTGGAAACACTCTGTAGTCCCCTTATAGACCTACAATAAAACGACTGCTTTCAGTAGTTCTTTAGAGAATGAAAACTAAATCCCTTTCTGAAGCTACAGCACGAGTGGTCGGCTGTCAAAAGCTGAGGTCCGCTTGGGTCGCCAGCAAAGTAGGACCCAAACAGGAATCTTTTTTCTACAGTAACAGGATAGTGTATCCCCCCACAAAAGGCTAAACTTTCGCCACTCGGCTACTAAGGTCATTACGTGGAGGCAGTAAAAAGCAATTGTAACCTTGTTTGGTTGCTTCGGGTGGAGGGGCCAATATACTTAAGGCATAAGTACAGTGATGAGTACGTAAAGTACACAGTCCTATGCCCTAAACCCTAAAGCCTAAATACCCATACACTGACCCCTCCAAGCAGGAATTTGACCCGAGCCCCGAGCAGGTCGTCGAGGTTTGGGCGGCTCGACGATGCCAAGCTTGTTCCCGGCCCCAGCCATAAGATCCTCCGGAGCAACGGTGGATGGAGGAAATCTTGCACCACGCAGGATTCGCAACGTAGTGTAATACCCCAAAACCCAGAAGCGCGCAAATTCCGAGGAAATGCGGTATGTAGGGTTGTGTAAAGTTCATGGTGACTGTCGGCTTCCGGCACAGGCATCCTTCCTAATGCTGAAGGGAAAGTTAATAGGGCGTAAGATTGAGGGTTTCTGGGGTAGGGGTTTAGGGTTTCGGGTTGGGGGTTTGGGGTTTCGGTTTAGGGGATAACGGCTTAGCAGATTATTTTGACAATCTCTGTCTACACATAGCACATGTCTACATTGGTCTATTTGGATCAGGGTTTGGTGTGCTTGTGTTTACACGGTTAGGCGATGGCTTAAGGTGTATCCCTAAACCCTAAACCCTAAGTATAGTCATTCGGACCTTGGGTTTTGACGCAAAGGGATTATTCACGACTGGGTGCTACATGTCTAGAATAAGGGCGCTGGTGCTGCATACGGGGATTATGGCACGAGACCGGAGGTGCCTCAGGGTTTAGGGTTTAGGATTTAGGCTTTAGGGCTTCGGGTTTAGGTAGGATGGGCCTTTTGGGGAGACCTTCTATAGAAAGCTGAGAGACAAGTAGCGGAACACCATTCTTAAATCAAAAGGAAGGCTCGTTACAGCAATTCAGGCTTGGTCTGAAGCCTTTAGATACCCTATACCCTGAACCCTAAACCCTAAACCACAGGGCAAAAGAAGCTCGCAAAGCTAAATCGCAACGTTCAAAGGATGCCAGGCCCTAAACCCTAAACCGCCCGACCCTAAACCCTAAACCCCAAAAACCCTACACACTAAACCGAACACAAACTGGAAACTCGAGGTGTGGTGGTTGCCCGAGAGGTCCTTTCTTACCTGATACTAAACTTCGAAGCCTCAATCCCAAGCTGTCTCAGACCTGACAAATGCAAATCATCCACAATGGGTATGGGATGTAGATTTCAGGGCCCAAAGACATTAGGTACTTAGATCCCCCCGAAGAACAATCCTATGGGATCTCCGCACCACCAGCCCTTTACTATCCCCCCAAGGTTCCCCTGAATGAGCTTCTAAGGCGAAATAGGCCTGATTAAAGGCAAGCCGCGGGTGGGTAGCAAAGAGGGGGAGGTTAGGTAACCCATAAAACCATTAGCCCTACTCCCATGTAATTCCTTCATAATCCTGCTGAGGGGCTCTGATATATATATATATATCCATAAATATCAAGCGCAACCCAAGAACCCCAAAAACTAAATCCCTGACCCTAACCCCCCAATCTGGGAGTTTCCCAAAATTGTTGGTGTTAACATTGGGATAGTGGAAGATAAAGTGGAAAGTACTCCTTTGGGTTTAGGGTTGAACCCTAAACCATTCCCGCCTCCACGGAGGATTTTCGGCGAGGCGGCTGCTGTGGCAGCGGCGAGCGCACCTGGGCGCTGCCAACGTGAGCTCCTGGGACTAGCATAACCCTAAGCCGGGTAAGGGTTCAGGGTTTAGGGTGAGATGTGGCTACTGACCCCACCCAGTAACAGTTGGATAATAGGCATAATATGAATGTAGAAAGCCCTGAAGAAGACCCCTACTACAGGCTGTTACTGGGTGGAGGCAGTACCCAAGGTTCAGGGTTGTAATGTTTAGGGCTTACAGGTGAAGTCGTTGGGTTTAGTGTTTTAGGGTTTTGGCTTGCGGGGAGTAATAGGTTTTTTGGGAATTGCACTTGTATTGTTGGGTTCTATCTCCAATTCCTCCAAACTTCTTGGATTGCAAGTTAGTTCTAACCTGTCACTGCGCACACAACCCAGCTGCAAATCCCCTAAACTCTAAACCCTAAACCCAAACCCTGGCCCCCCTGTGCATGGCTCAGAATTGTGTGATAGACGCAGGAATAAGTAGGTTGTAAGTAACACGCCTCTCCAAGTAGTATGGGGGAGGCCATAGCCCCTAAAAGTGGCTTGAAACCTAAATCCGAAACCATAAACCCTAAACGACCTTAATACTCAAACCCTAAACCTTCTCGCATAGCCCCCCCAAACCTAAACCCTAAAGCCTTTAAGCGCCCCAACTTGCTGACTTACTTAGCCCAAAGGAGCATAGTCGTGTCAGGGGGGCGCGGGGGTTTAGGGTTTAGGGCTTACCTGGACCCCAAAAGTAAGTAAAATAATATTCCCAAACCCCTAAATATAGCCCAAGAGGCCATTATTCTACATACTTTTGGAGACTAGGTAGGTGAATAAGGGGGATAATTAGTGTCACTATATGGGTTATTGGGGTTATTTAGGGCTATTATTTTACCTACTTGGGGTTCAGGTAGGGTTTGCCCTACGCCTTTAGGGTTTAGAAAGCTTAGCTCTCGACTTCCTTGCCTGGAACGGAGCAGAGCTTCAGGATGAGCCTTTATATCTAGGGGTTAGGGGTTTAGGGTTTAGGGTTTAGGGTTTAGGGTTGAACCTAGTAAGATTATGTTCCTTACATAAAATACTATACCCCAAAAGGAAGATAGAATCTTATTCTATATTGGGTGCCATGGTATCCCCAAATAAAATACTCTTCAGATGGATTTAGGGCCTTTGGTATAGGGCTTAGGGTTTAGGATTCAAGGTTTAGGATTTAGGGTTTAGGATTTAGGGTTGAGGGCTTGTGGTATATTATCAAACGCTTGAGAAGGGGATTTTGGGTAAGGACCATATGAATATCCACGATTTATAGAAGGCCCTTAGTCTGCGGGGCTACGGCTACCATGGGCTACCTAAGCCCTCTCATTCACACTACGTAGTTGTATCTATAATCACGGCTGTTATAAGAGACTTTGAGAAAGAAGGTTTCCAAAACTATGATTTCTTTTGCGGTTTCTACTACATCCTAAACCCCATAATGCTGCCCCGAGCACTTAGGGTGCCCTAGACCCTAAACCCCGAAACCCTAAACCCTAAAAAGAGACCACTTTTTTACCCCTTACCATATCACCTTGGCTATAACGTAGAGCAGCGGGATGCCAGCAATGCTAAAGGTTTACTGTAGGGTTTAGGGTGTACGGTGTAGGATTTAGGCTGTAGGATTTAGGGCGTGAGTAGCACTTGCAATCGTCTCATGTAATTCGGGGTTACAATCCAACCCCTTCAAAAGTCATTCCCCCCCCCCCCGGTTTAGAATCTCATTAATATAGTCCCTGTTAGCTCTTCAAACCCTGGGGGTACCTCTGAGAGGGATGCTAGCATCATTAGTATCATCCCTTACAGAAACGAGCAGATAATCGTACTCGTGAATGGGGACAAGTATCCCCAGAGGCAAACCACCCATGTCAAGAGAAGACGGAAATCTAGTAAGGGTGAAGATGAGCGCAAGAGGCTCGATGGCGCTCATGCAGATTGGCTCATGGTACACAAGTTTTACCCAGTTGCTGTATTCCCTGAGCCAAAAACCGGCTTATGTTCTCCCACTAAACCCTAAACCCTAAACCCTAAACCCTAACATTGTTCTTAAAGGACTATAGGAAGCCAAGACGAGCAGGGTTACCTACCCAGCTGCCAAGCGTACGGCTTGCTGCAAATACACCGAAACAGGTCCCGCCCCAAGAATAGCAAGATGCTGCCGAAAGGTACTCCTACGTTTAGGCTTTAGGGTAGAACCAAGGGAAGGAGTCTTTGAAAAGTAGTGTCAGAAGCACATATTATCACCAACATCACTTTAAGTTCTATCTACCCGGTACGGTGTACATAGGACCATGGCATCAGCAATTGCTTAGGCCCCTCCATGCTAAACATCCATTCTCCAAAATTTGGGCTTCAGGGCTTGCCGAAAGGGGTAGGCTAGACGCTGCTAGGGGTGAACACTACAACGGTCACGCAGTTTAGGCTTTAGGGTCCAAGATTTAAGGTTTAGGGTTTACGCCTGGAGCTGCGAAACTACTTGTGCAACGCTGAATGCAACTGAAAGGCAATGTGATTACTATACTGAAAACCAAAACAATGTGAGCAATGTAATGTCTATCTTAATCCTACGCCAAACATTTCTTCCTTCAAATTACAGACCCTTTCGGTTGAAACTAAGAATCCTGCATGACCCTAATATACTCTAGTTCCATAATGCCTACGGTTGAAAATACTTAGGGTGATGCAGGATTTCAGTATTCACCGTCTCTCCTGGCGACGGCGCAATGGTCACGACGCGGGGCGAGGTGTCCTCCTCACAGCCACTAAACCATATAGTTCCCTAGTCGCCATTAAGTAGATAGAAGATGGCTTTGGGTATATACTAATAAGATCCGCATAAACCCCATATTCGATCTACCTAAGGGGGACTAAAACCCCTAAACCCAGCAGCTGTGCAAGGATCCCTGGGGCTCCACCCTAAACCCCACACCAAACCCTAAACCAAACCCTACACTCCCCCAAACTAACATGGAAACCCATATAGCCCCTGTTTAAAGAGACTGTAGTCTTTATAGGGCCCTTTTTGGGTTTCCATGTTAGTTTCCAGGAGTGTAAAACACTATGAAGAAAACCTACCTTGGGACCTTTAGGGTTTAGGGTTTGAGGTTTAGGGCTTCAGGCTTAGGACCTAAAATGTATAAACCTTGGCGGTTTAGGGGTTCAGGGTGTAGGGCTTAGGGTTTAGGGTTTAGAGAGACTAGCGTAGTCAAGGTAAGATCTTTATTGGTGGTCCCTGATATGGGTGCTATATATCTATGCAAATATGTGTATATATATATATATATTTCTTTGATCATCCACCACATGTTTATGCTTTTATATATATATATATGTCTTCAACCCCCGACAAAGTTTCTCCGGAGCCCAATATGCAATCACCAAAACCACACCGAAATGAACCTGACTTCACATGTCTAGTAACCTCCACCACGAAAGTAGCCCTAAATCCTACACCCTAGAAATCATATACTTATAGAGGTCCCGAGAGCTGAAACGCGCCAACTGAGGAATAGGTTCCCCTCCCGCCAATACCCCAGTTTAGGGTTTAGGGTTTAGGGTAACAAAGACTCGCAAAATGTACCGTTGTATAATAGAGGAACATTTGCTATTACTGGGAGGGAGTTCATTCTTAGGGGTAAGAGACTAATATAGGTCATATGAGGTTCCCTTCTATGATTTAAGGCCGGGTATGTTCCCTTATTGGAATGTGATGGGCTCTTGGAGGTCTCTTTTTAGGCTCTGAAAACTGACGAAGGGTTGTTGGGGTTTAGGGTTCATGGATCCCAACCAAGCAGCCACCTGGGGCCAAAATCAACCAAACGAGGTCTGAGAACCGTGGGGGGCACCCTAACATGTGGGATTAAATGGGCTATAGTCTCAACTGCTAGAATTCTCCTTAATATCCCCTATAATACTCCCCTATATAACCCCATTTAAGGACTTTAGGCTATAGCTCGGATAGAGTTTAGGGCTTAGCGCCCTAAATGCCACCTGCCTCCCAATTCACCTCCAGCTTTGTGGATATATATATATATGTGGGGGGTTGTCAAAATTATTGTTCCTTTTTTGGGCCCCTATTATAGTACGGCACCCAATATTTAGGGTACCGAAAAAGAGGCCATAATTTTGACAACCACCCATATATATAACATTTACGGGCTGAGACTCCGTAGGTATTGGGGCTGAAAGACGACAGCAACAACAGCTCTCTGGACCAGATCTGGGATTTTTGTTAAGTTCCGCCAGGGTTCACGTGACTGTAGACCCCGTGCGAGGGTCCAGGTAACTGTAGACCTGCTCATGTAGAGAAACACATGGCCTCTGTGAAGCTACCTGGTAATTTCCTTAAATGGGGGGGGTATGCTATAGACGCCAAACTACAATCGCCCGTATTGTGGCAACTCTTCGCAAGGGCTTCCGAGTTTTTGGAAACGCTGTTTCCTAAAGCAAAATAATCACAGTTTTCATGTAATTTTCCATGTTTTTCTGCTTGACTTCCTCTATTGGGGAAAGTCCCCTTAATGACATTACAGAAGCTCCTACGAAAGTACTTTTCTCCAAACGGTAGCCGGATTATCAGCAAACAAGCACCTGACTGGTCAATCAGAGCCCCCATGTCCTCTTACAGGAATGAAGTCCATAGTACCACCTCCTATCATCAAATTTCCCCATTGTAGGGCGCGACGTAAACCCCAAAGACGAAAACCTAAAACCTGACTCCCGAACCCTAAACCTTGACCCTAAACCCTAAACCCTAAACCCTAAACCGTGTGCTGAGGGTGTAGCCACTGGCGTCATCGAGGTTACAGGTGCCTGCGACGGGATTAGGGGGTTTAGGGTTTAGGGTTCAGGG
>CAJNIZ010003839.1:0-22564 GCA_905231905.1 Symbiodinium pilosum | reverse complement strand
GGGGCTTTCTGAGGGAAGGTTTGGGTTTTGAGGGCTAAGGCTTAGGATCCCATGATGAGGGTCCAAGAGCTTGAGGTTAGGGGGATGATAGAGCCCTGTTTAAAGAGTCCTCCCCCTAGCAATCCAAACTTTAAAGCGAGCTAGGCTGCGGAATCGTGCAGTCGTGCTGCCCAAGCAGATCGGAATGACTGGAGCTCGGACCGGTTTTGTGAGTCTTATTTACGAGTGCCTAAGGCAGAGTAGAAATTGGAGGCTTCTACACTAGGGTTGCGGGTATAGGGTTTCGAGTCATTGGTCCGTAAGGGGAGTTGGAAAAGACGGAAGCTGCTACATCAGGTCTAGGGTTTTGGGCGCGGGGCTACTGGTGCTTTTGGGGGAGTGGGGGAAGGAATGTAGGCAGCTTTCTGAAGGCTTGTACATGGAATTTTGTCGGGATCCGCGGCCCCACTCTTCCTTAAGCCTAAACCACATAAACCCTAAAGTTAAGGGTTCCGGGCACCAGTACGGGTTGTGGCGGAAGGCGTTGCGGGACCATTGTGTCTCCATCAGCGCAGAGTGAACAGCCCATAAGGAAAGCACATGATCTGTTCGTGAGGATGCAGAACGTTGAGATGTATGCCTGATGTTGCCACCCTGGCTGCGACAGTTTGCCCTAAGCTCTAGCCTTTAAGCCTTAAACCTTAAACCTTGGCCCCTGGACCTTAAACTCTCATCAGTGCCAAGCAGATTTACCTTTACAATGCCAGTGGCAAGTAGACCACGACCCGTGCACATTCGCAGAGAGCAGCATGCAAAGAGTAAAGGCTCTGCCACTCTTTTAAAGGCTAATTCGTGAGTAAAACCAAAAGTTCTAGCTAGAGCAGTGATAGCAAGCAATACTAATACGTATACAAATACTACTATTAACAACAATAGAACCAAAAATACTTCTCTGGACTTTACTGAGTAGCGCCTGATCTACACGAAGTCTTTGGATTTACTTGGAGGTCCAGCTCAGTGCAATTTTCCAAAATCCACCTCTTATGGGTCTTCCATAGTTTTGCAGGTGGGTAGGAATTTATTTGGGGATGCTACTTGGGGGGTCATGGGGACTTCGTAAGTAGCTTAATACATCGTGTAGTATAGCTTCGTATAGTGAACCAACATATTTGAAATATTTGTTTTGCACGGGGGAGGGATGATTAAGGATGGGTCCTAAACCCTAAACCCTCTTGGATGAGGATACATCAGGGAGGCTGCTGGCTCCCACAGTACATCTCCCCCTATAACTTAAGTGGCTAGGGTTCAGGGTTTGGGGTTTAAGGTTTACGGCCCAATATAGGTTTGAAAAAACGGGTCCAGATTGAATCTGCACCTCGAAAGGGATCCATAATGTTGAGAACCTCTCCACATTTTGGTGCTTTCTGAGAATCTGTCGAATAAAGCGGGGCCCTTAAACCCTAAACCCGAAACCCAAAGCTTTGCACAGAGCCCTTGTGGAGTTTTTCCCATGATCAATCTAAGTACCCCAGTAGTGCGCTTTGTCTCTTTTTATTTCGGGGTCTCCTTCTTAAAGCTGAACCTTAGGAAAAAGGGTGCCCAACCCTAACTCTAGCACCTATGAAACTCGTATTGTTGAGACATGTGCCCTAGGAAGTGTGTCTGAGTGCTCAGGAATGGGTCCACCTCGTGCCCAAGGACCAGGCAGCAACTCTAGGGTTTTAGGGTGACAAGCCCCTGTGTCACATGCAATTCCAGGGCGATGAACTTGAAAAAAAAAGGACACAACCCTAAAAGCCGTGGTGCACATGCACACCTTCATGGGCAAGAAGGTTTCAAAGCTGAAGCTCTAAACAGTAGGGTATTAGTACCGAAAGGAAGCTGATTGTGTGCTGTGGCTCGGCGACAAAGGACCAATCGTCACATGCTGTAAAGCTTACCTCAGGTTCGTAGGAGTTACTAACTGCTTGTATTTGGGCTGACCATGCCTTGACCGAATGTCCTCTACTTGGCCTCACATAGGTTGCCCTCAACTATGGGTTCCTGAGTCTGATGAACCTCCAAATACTGTATAGGAACATGTCGCCATTCAACGCCCGGAGCCCTGAAACTTGCGAAGCCCAAACGGCGGGTAAATACGCCGCTGTTGAGATTCTAGGCATACTTACTGCGGACCATGAACAAGACACTCGGCATGGCCCGCGTAGGGGGATTTCGGCAATCGTTTCGCGCAAGAGAACGCATCACATCAACGTGACAGCTGGCGCAATGCCCTCTCGAAGTGCAGATGTGCTACTTGTGGTGTCATGACGAGGACCAAGAAACCAGCGTTACCGCACACTGGATTTTCATCCACTGAGCTTCCTCGTGGACCCAGTGGTGCGCTTAGTTTCACCTCCCGGTTGAGCCTGGCTCCCGAAGGGGTAATAGCCCTCGTACTACTGTCGTGCCTCGTGAAGGAACCAGGGATGAGTACGCGGAATCTCGTGCAGCCGATAGACCACATCCGCGCAGTAAGAGACCGAAAGCAAGAGCTGGGCTTGGAGCTCTCGCGAGTCGTGGCTCCCAAAACACCACAGCATTGCTGTGCATTTTTCTATTACGGTTGTACTTCCAAGTACACGCAGTACATGCTCCAAGAACCAATCCTCAACCTTGGGCCCCCAAACCCAAGCTCTAAGCCTGATTCATGGTTCACGGTTTAGGGTTTAGGGTTTACCTGAACCCTAAAAGTATGTAGAATCATGGCCTTTTTGGACTATTTTTAGGGGTCTTGGGCGATCATTTTACTTAATTTTGGGTCCAGGTAGGGACATCTCCCGTAGGGGTCAGGGGCTCATCTGAGTAGTGAGTAGTTGAGCAGACACACCTTACATTTCTCCTTGGGACTTAGCTTGGACCTTAGACCCTTGACCCTTTGGGATTCCCTTATATTCCTATGATAGGTAATTAAGGGTTGACCCTTAGTAGGCGTCCTAAGTGCCATGTAGTTTTTGGACGACGCAGTATGACATGGATCTGTGAACGGATGATATACAATGTATGACACAATGATCCTCGAAGTGAAGACAGGTTTTGGCCTAGGGAACTCAGCAACTGGGCGTATTATATGAGCCATAGTCTAAACTCCTTAAAGGGGGTTATATAGGGGAGTATATAGGGGACTACTATAGGGCTTATTGAGGGGGATACTAGGAGTTTAGACTATGGTTCATATATGTTGGCAGGTTTAGGGTGTGGGCCGTACATGCGTTCAACATTTGTGACGGCTTGGGCACAGGCAACCACCTCAGAATGATAACGGGTTTAGGGTTCAGGGTTAGGATTTGTGTAGAGATTGCATATATATGGTCGTTAACAGTGAAAATGAGAGGGATTGGTAACCCCAAACCTCAAAAGCACGGACCCTGTGACTCCATGACTAGCATAGTTTTGACTGTTGCAGGGCCTATCTGAGAATCTCCATGCTTTTTAGGGCTTCCTTCGCCAGATAACATGCAATTTGTATGGACCTTTGGAATTAAAAACCTCCTTGTAAGAAGCGTTCTAGGGCCTTTCGGGATTGTATTTCAAGTTTTGCAAGCAAGTTATACCCAACCTTGCGGCGCGGATGCTCCAAACATTCACAAACCTCAACTCCCGAATTCTTAGGGGACTTAAGGGATAGGCTACCTATCCTGGGAGTTATGGGGGACATACCGCGTACAGGGTTTAGGGCTAACACTTTCCCTGGGTCTCTGGGCTCCTCGTATCCCTGCAGTCAAATGCTTGTTGTCACCGGAGGGTTGTCCAGTAAGTTTCGGGTTTCGGGTTACTCGCTCTAGAATCATAACTATCCTGAAATCTATTAAATAATGGATCATTATTATTCATACCCTCATGTATTAAGTAGATAGCTTGGACATGATTTAAGGCCTTCTATACCGCGAATGTCATTGAGATGATCCACCTTATAACTCCAAGCCGTCAAATCCTGAATTACCCTGAACACTAAAGCCCACACCCTAAACCTTGGCTACCCCCCTGGCCTCAAGAAAATGCTTTTCTAATCCCCCGGTCGGCAGGTCCCCCCAACTACCCCTCACCATAAACCCGTTGTTCTAATCCCTGGAAACCCTGCATAACCCCAGCTTCCATGTAATTGTCTTTTTCCTTTCCATTTGATTCTTGAATTGGGGTAATTACCCGTTCAAAGAGGCATAGGGTTTCCATGTTATTTTCCATTTTCTGTTCCACATGATTCTCCATTATCCCAATTCATACCCCAGTAGTTCCCTACATAAGCCTACAGAAGCCTATATAACTCTAATCTCTATATGACCCCTATCCAACCTATCCAAAATCATTATTACCCTAAACCCAAAAACCAAAACCCTAACCCCAAACCCTAAACCCTAAACCCCAAAACCCAAACCCCAAACCCTATACCCTGAGCTGCAGGTCCTCGCTGAAGCAGCCAGGTTGGAGCAGCGAGCATCAACTCTCAGCGAGGACAATCTGTTAGGGTTGAGATTAGGGTTTAGGGCCTAGGGTTTGGGGGTCAGGGGTTAGGGTTTAGGGTGCTGGGTTGAAGCTTTAGGGTTCAGGGGTTTGTGTTTAGGGTAGTTTGTGGGTGAGGGTATAGAGTTTGGGAGTGTCTCAAAGGGGGGAATATGGCGAGAACAGGGGTACATGGGAATTGAAAACCAGATTATAGCGGACACGCGGTGTGGGTTTGCAAGACCCAAGGATGCAAGGGCCCAATTGATCGTGTTTTAGGGCCCAGGTGCAATAGTATTAATCGTATTTGGGCCCTGAAGCCCTATTTTTTGGGTCCTTGGACCTTTAGGGAATGGTACGTCGGGATTAGATTCGCGATTCTCTGAGTCCCCGCTGCAGAGCGCCTGGGGGCGATTTGTCGAACTGCGTTCTAATAGGAGTTCATAGGAAGTTCTTGCAACCCTGCCTCTACTTCATCATCCTCAGACGTGTAAGATTCCCAAAGGTACCCTAAACTCGTTTTCCAACCACTCCCGACATGATTGCACCCAGAATGAACCCCTGGAATTTCCGCAAGTACGCCTGGGTTTCTACTCCCTTCCCCTTGATATCCAAATCCCTGAACTCAACCCCCCCCGCAAATAATGGATCTTCCCATTGTTAGAGTAAGTGATGGTGTATTGGGAAAGTTGTTAGTGGGGTTCGGGTTTTCTAATCAAGGGGAGTGGCTTGCTTGTTTGTTGGGTGTGCCTCTTCATTTCACGATGTCGAGCAGGAGCAAAAATTGCTCCAGACAACTGTGAAAACGGCAAATGCCAAGATTTAGAGAACAACATCGGATTTAGTGCTTACGATTGAGGTTGCAGGTATTGGGCAACAATTAGAGACCTATACAAAATCTCCCAAACCCCTAGCACCTTACATTCTTATCCAGAGGCCATGTTATGGGGCTGGTTCCCATCGCCGCTCTGTTCCATGACGTATGGGGGCTTCAAAAAATAGGGCTCCCTTTCTGGAAGCCCCTATAGTAGGAATTGTAGTATGTTGGAGTTTAATTTGAGGCCCTTTTTAAGGCAACGCCCATAACTCCAAATGAGGAAGCTAACCAGAACCCTAAACCCCCTAAGCCCAAACCCTATCTCACCCCTACAACGAAGAACTCAATTCAAAACACTAATCTTGTTTGATATGCTGGGTCGCTTCAGGTCTGGTGCGGCCGGCCCTCTGGCAGGAGATTATTGTGACAACCCCACGACCCCCCCCAACTACGAGGCAGATGAATGAGCCCTGAGCAGCCGCAACAGAATGGCAAACTGAGCCCTAGAGGAGTGGCACATCCTCCTTCCGTCGGTACACTTGAACTGCGAAGCTTCAATCACCGGTGAATTGCTGTCATGAGTAGACGTGTTCAACTGCATTTGAGGCTGTCCAGTTCTTGAAAGAACGCCGTGCATGGCTTGCCGCGGTCTCAAGTTGCCGACTGGCGAGGCGGCGAGGGTGGCACGAGTATAGAAGCCCAATACTCGGGGGCCCAGGGCCAAGCCGACACCCCAAAAGCCTTAGCCCAAAACCCTCAACCCTAAACCTCAAGCCCTACACCCTAAACTCCTAACCCCAAGCCCTAAGCCCCAAACCCTAAACTCCTAACCCCAAACCCCATAAGCCCTAAACCCTAAGCCCCAATCTAGCCTGTGAGGAGCAACGGCGAAAAGATCTCCCGCTCCTCGGCTCGACCTTCGCTGTTAAGGACAACTTGCAGGCCCGGCAGACACGCTACTTCCTTTAGGGATCAGGGATTAGGGGTCACTATAATGAAGACTATAGGGTTTAGGGCTAGGGGGTTTAGGGTTTAGGGAGCAGGGATTCGGGGTCAGTATAATAAAGACTATGGTATGTTGGAATCTATATTGGGGTCCCCAATTTCGGAAAATGGCAGATTTCTACAGTTCACGGTTTGGGTGTCGGGTCTAGGGTTCAGGGTTAAGGGCCCAGCAGATGGGTAGTTCCCAAAATTGGGGTCCCATTTTGGTACCCCTAAATATTAGGTGCCGGAATATAATCTATAACCAAAAAGGGGCCCATGATTTTGAGAACAACTTAGATTTCTACAGGTCAAGGTTTGCGTGCCGGGTCTAGGCTTCAGGATTCAGAGTCTAGGGTTTAGGGTTCTGGGTTAAGGGTTTCAGGTTTAGGGTGTCGGTGGGCGGATGGACAAAATCCTACATGACCCAAAGTATACCATGACGAGAATAAAGCTGTTCAGGCTTCTACCGTAGGGTATACTGCAGTACCATCATTCCGGGTTTTAAGCGTATGAGATCAATCAGGATTTTGTCATTCAGCAGGAGATTGCAGGCTTAGTTGTTTAGGACTTGAGAAGTTAGCGCTCAGGGCTTGGGGGCTATGACTGGATTCTGTGAAGAATTGAACCCCCCAAACCCTGAACTCCTAAACCCTAAACCTTAGACCCTTAACCCCCAACCCTGAACCCCTAAGCTCTATAGACCTTAACTATTGAGGTAAGGCTGCCATATGTGCAAGGAAGTTCGAGAAGTGGTTCCGTTGGTAAATTGGCTGTGCTCATAGCTGGTAGTAAAAGGCCATGCCCTCGCAGATTGGCTGCAATCTTATGCGGGGGGGCGGGGGGTATTAGGGTTTGGGGTTGCGATGTAAGGGTCGGATGAACTTTTGCAAAAAGGGCCTGGATGTTTCTAACATTGTGGTCCCCCGTTCATTGTATGATCATGTTAATTATAGGTTATAGGGTGCCCCCAATAAGCATCAATGTGAACTTGGTAGTACGTAGGCCCCTACAGTAGCCCTAAGGGTCAGAAGCATATACTCTCCAAAACCTTCATAACAATTCGTGGTATCAGAATCCCAAAATATATGGTTAGGGTAGTTATTTGCAGGGGCTTGAGGAATCGTTTGCTGATGCTGGCTGATTATGCGGGGCTAGGTCTTCTCCCCGCAGTTTAGGGTTTAGGGCTCAGAAAAATATAAGGCCAAGCAGCATCTCTGAAGGCCACAATAGTACTAGCAAGCCCTGCAACCTAGGCCCTAATTTTCAACCAGGCCCCTAATGGTGACTGTTCTTCCATCTGAGACTGCGTGGACTCCGTGTGAATTCTAAGCATTGAACCCCACAGTATATGGGTAGTTCCCAAAATTAGGGTCAAATTTGGTACCCCCAGATATTATCAGGTGCCGTAATAAGATCTATAACCAAAACTGAGCCATAATGTTGAGAACAACCTACCCCAAACACTGGAGTTAAAACCTTAAAGCAGGTTCTGGGCTGTCCTACCACGAACACCATGGACTACCGCTCTCCAAGGCACTGGGACAACAGCCTAAATTATGAGGCTGGACTGGTCACGGTGTAGGTTTAGGGTTTAGGATTCAGGGTTCAGGGTCTATGATATCATCCGTCATCGCCGCAAGATAAGTATGACATATCATGCCCTCCGCAACTCTATCAGAAGTATTCAGGCACCCCCCCCCGAAACTTCAGCACGTGCCAGAGTGTATAGCGTCTCTAAAACCCTAAACCTTAGACCCTAAATCCTAAGCCCTAAAGCCTAAACCCTGAGCCCTAAAGCCTAAGCCCCGTTTATGAAGCTGCTTCGGTGTTCTCAGAACCCAAAACCCTAAACCACTAAACCCTAAAGCCTAAACCCAAAACCCAAAACCCTACGTAAACCACTAGACCCTAAACCAATGATATCTACTTTGGGCTGGCTGGAGCCCAAGGTTACTAAGCTGTTCTTACAACATCATCACCCAAGTTACTCCTTGGGACTTAGCTTGGACCTTAGACCCTTAACCGTTTGGGATTCCCCTATACTCCTATTAAATCCCATTGTAGGTACCTCAAGGGTTAAGCCTCAGTAGGGGTCCTAAGTGCCACCCAAATTAAAGCCTGCGCCTATGATCGCCAACCTTGGTTTCTGGGCCATACTGGGCTGCTTTTAATGACTTCATGAAGGTTTAGGTTAGGGTTTAGGGCTTAGGGTTTAAGATTCAGGGTTTAGGGATGAAGTTTCAATAATACGGTATACATAATACGTTCAGTATTTAACTGGGTTTCCCTATGATGGCAACTTAGCTTAGGTTCCTTAACAGCAATCATTTTGGGGTGTCGCTTGGCCCTCCAAGGGCACCATCCTTGTTGAACACAAGCTGCCCAAACGCCTGGGCACAATAAGATCTAAAACTTCGCCAAAAAAGACCCTACACCCTAAAGTCTAAACCCTGGACCTTTTTACTCTACACCCTAAACCCCTACACCAACCCTAACCCTAACCCCTAAACCCCTAAACCCTGAATCCCTAAACCCTCAAACCCCACATACACCTATACACCTTGAAGTCCTAAGGTTTAGGGGCTCATGGTCGTCTTCGGCAGGGTTTAGGCCTACAGTGGGTTTGGCTCAGAATTATCAGAAAGCTGCTCCCTTGGAGGGGGTTTATGGGGGACAAATAGGGTTAAGGGACTATGGGACCGAATGGGGGAGCTAATTCATAAGTACATAGGAAATGGCGACTGGGATCGCTGGGAATATATACTGGCTTATAAGGATTCGGGTTTAGGGTTATATTAACACGGACTTTCTCGAATTAATCTTCATGTAATCCCTACAAGGGACCCCCATGATCCTCTTATGAACCCTACATATCCCTAAGTGCCCTAAAACCCACCCCCCTCCTTCTTGAGAAGCTCTCGTAGCCTTGCGCAGGCAAGCGCCCGTTGCCACGGAAAGCCGTTTCCTGAGCTTCTGAGGTTGATCTTTCTGTCTTTTGGGGGCTTCTCACTGGGGTTTAGGGTTTTAGGGTTTGGGTTTTAGGGTTTAGGGTTTAGGTTTTACGGGTTAGGGTTTAGGGGTTTAGGATTTAGGGTTATGGCTTATGGGTTGCATTACCATCCTCCCCTCTACTACCCCCTATAGATAGCTTGCCCCCTGAAGCCTATTCAGGGACAATAAGAGGGGTAATCAAGGGCGAGCTTTGGGGGGATAGCTATGGGGGTGAGGGCGGGTAGCAGGGAAACCCATGACAGGGGGGGTCTCCGGAAGGGCTGTCACTTCGAAGAGCTATCCAGGGGGTTATAATCAAGATTAGAAGCCCAATCACAAGTAGTTACTGGGTCCCATGCACCTCGGAGCATTAAATGAAGTTGGGAATTTTCAGAAGTGCCCATGTGTGTTGTAGTTTGGGTGGGCTAAGGCTTCGAGGTAAGCTTCATACTATTTGCAGGTCATAGATTTATTCCCACGCACTGAGCCCTGAACCTTAACATAGTGATTGTTAACCAGGACTTGTGGCGTTGTGTTTGGCATCACGCCCTACCTCTCTTAAGCACCAGTCTTCTAAAACCCTAAGCCCTAAATCCTAAAATAAACATACCACTTCTTGGTTTCCGGAGGTTTAGGATTTAGGGGGTTGGGGTTTAAGTGGTTTGGGGTTTACGGGGTTTAGGGTTTAGGGGGTTTAGGGTGAACCCTAGACCCCAGACCCTAAACCCTAAGCCCGTGTTGGGTTTCCCCTCCCTGAAGCACCAAGACGTCAGGCGCCGCCGTGGTAAAGAAGCTTCAGGACTGCGACATGTAAGGACTTATAATCCGTGGGTATATTATTGGGGTTTAGGGTTTAGGGTTTCCATGTGGTATATTATTCGGGTTATACAGGGATAATGGAAGCGACAATGAAAACTACTATACAGGGTTGTATAGGGTTTAGGATTTATAGTCCCCCTTAAGTAGATAGGATATGGGGTATATGGGGATCTTAATATAATATGCCCAAAGCCACTTAAGGGGAACTATAGGGTTTCAGGTGCTGATGTTGCTAACCCCACCCCAATACCGAGAGCTTGAGGACATCATATGACTAAGAACTGGGTCCTAGATTGAGGTGTCGGGTTTACGAAAACCCCCTTACTCTGTAAGTGCCTTCAGTGGCCTAGGGGCCTCGGGATTTCGAGTTAAGGGTTTGTAGGGTGTTTAGGGTATTTTTAGTGATTCAGGCATTCAAGGGTTCAGGGTTTCAGGGGTTTAGGGCTTCAGGCGGCCCTGTGATTCCCGGCAGACCATCAGGGCTTTAAAAGGAAGAAACAGCAGACCCGTAACCCTGATTCATCCTCATTCCTATCATAAGATAATCTGCATCCTAATTTAGGGTTTATAGGGTTTAGGGTCTAAGCCCTACACCCTGCTCCTTCCACCCTTGAGGGTTGATGTCTTCCGAGACCCCAAATCCCGTGGATCCTTGGGCCTTGATCCAACACACCAACCCGAAGGGTCCAAGGACCCAAATATTAGGGTTTTAGGGCCCAAATACCATAATATTCATGGTATTTGGGCCCTAAAACCCGATTATTTGGGTCTTAGGGCAAGGCATTGAGATCCTTTCCTTGAACTCCTAAGTAGGCGAAAGCGTTGTAAGTTTTAGGATTCAGGGGAGTTTAGGCTCGAAGCATAGAAGAGCAGTGAGAAACGGCCATGGGGGCCCGGCCCAAGTAAAAGCCCAAAGCCAGACAACTTTGACCCCGACCCTGCCTCCTGCTAGCTGTCTACTTGGAGGTTCATGAGACTTAGTAACCCCTAAAACCATAAACCCTAAACCCCTAAACCCCTAAACCCCAAGACCCCTAAACCCCTAAACCCTAAACCCCTAAACCCTGAGATTGTGAGGCCAAAGCTCACAAGGACAGCACGTGCCACATCGTGACACTAATGAACCGTGTTGAGCTAGGGGCAGGCAGCCACAACTTCCGCTTCGAGCGCTTCGCTGTCTGGGGCGGCAACTTTGCCTAACGGTGAGGACAGGGGCCTGCTGCAGACCTAGGTTTCATGACCTTGTCCGTTGGTTGTTGTTTCGTTGCTCTGCTCGAAGATGCTCACAGGATCCATTTGGCGACGTCGGTTTGGGTGCTGTCCTACTCCTCCGGCACCCTTCCTACCAGCATGCTGGCCACTATGCGCTGGTGACAGAACCGAACCCCAAAACCCTTAAACCCCTAAACCCTAAGCCCCTAAACCCTACTCAAACTTGGGGTCGCCACCACCCGGCACCTCCTAAACCCTAAGCCCTGAACTCTGAGCATGCCACATGGCCGAATCGAATTGTGCAAACGCATATGACTCGTGTCCACGCCCGGCTGAGGCTCCCCCTTACCCCAAGATTAAGGGGCTTAGGGGTTTTAGAGTTTAGGGTCTAGGGTTTAGGGTTTTGGGCCTAGGGTTAGGGTATGACTGAGGGCTGATTAAGGCCAATTAGTGTGGAACCTAGGGCCTTTAACTCTAAACTGTCAACCCTAAACCCTCCAGCCCAGGTAGATACGCTAATCATCGTATAAGGGAAAAAGCAAAACGAGCAACTCGCCCTTAAAACGCGCACAGAACTACAGAGCTGAACCCTATACAGTTTGCATGAACCCTGTGCCATGCATCCTGACAAGATCCTACTGACAGCGCTACAGCAAGACTGGATGTGGCAGTCTGCTGGCACCGTCGACGCCCCGGACTCTAAATCTGAGCGATCACAACTTCCCTGCAGTAACCTGCGAGCTGGAACAGCAAACAACTTGTAAGGCCAGACTCTGCGCGCGATGCTTGCAGACATCTTAGATGACGAAGGCTCATTGGGAGCCAGTTCAATTGGCCCCCTTCCGAGTTAAGGAAACAATCGGTTGTTGAATATCGCAAGTCGTACTGGGAAGAGCACTGCAGGCCCCCGGGATCCGCGTTCTTGATTTGGAGATATGAGGCTCCAAGCATGTCCTGGGGATCCAGTTGAGCAGAACTGGCAATGAGTATTGTCTCCCCGCAACCATTTTATTTGCAGGTGGCCAAGACCTCCCGCCGCTAAATCCTTACGCCCGAGGCCCTAAAACCCTTAAGCCCTTAACCTTGAGCCCTAAAACCCCTAAACCCCAATCCCAAAACCCTTAAACCCTCAATCCTTAAACCCTCAATCCTTAAACCCTAAATCCTTATAAACCCTGAATCCTCAAACCCCAAACCCTAAAGCTGAGGGCTGCCTAGTTCCCTGTAAAGCCAGAGTAGAGTGAAGAGAAGACCACCCATAGCAGTCACCCGATTGAAGTGAGGTTTTGGGTTCTAGGGTCTGGGGGTTAGGTGTTAGGGTTTTCATTCCCTGAACCCCAACAGTATGTAGAATGATGGCCTTTTTGTGCTATTTCCAAAGGTTTTGGGCTATCATTGACCTACTGTTGGGGTCCCTGTCCTTATTTTCAATGCTAAGCGTTTGAACGCTGAACTCTAAACCCTAAACCTCCTCTTCAGCCCTTAAAAAAGAAACCCGGAGCCCAACAGCCCTAAACCCAAAGCCCCGGCTTCCATCACAGGAAAAGGGGGCCCTGGTAATTGGCAAGACAAACATGGACTGTCCTTTCCTCAGGGGTTTCGGGGGTTTAGGATTTCACGTGTCGTGTTTCAGGTTTAAGGATAAGGATTTATAGTTCTTTCCTCAGGGTTCAGATTTGAGGGTTTAGTGTTTCAGGTTTAGGGGTGAGGGTGTAGGCTTTAGGGGGTAGGGCTTGAGGATTCGGATTTTTTCTGGTGATTCGTGGGGACTGCAGGAAAAGGATATAGGGAGCACTATAGAGGCCAGTGGTAGACAGGTAGGTAGGTAGGTAGGTAGGTAGGTAGGTAGGTTGCGTTTTTACTTAAGAGCTCCTTCAAGGAAGTGCCTTCCCAATGATCCCTTCTCTACACCTTCCGGGCAACCACAACACAGGGACAAGTCCCTAAACCCAACCCTAAACCCTAAACCCAAGCCTGAACCATCAACCATATAAACCATATAAACCATATAAACCATATAAACCATTTCACACCCTAAACCCGGAACCCACGCCTAAACCATAAACCATACACCTTATAAACCCTAAACCCCATTCTACCGGTCCCCGGTTACCACCAGCCGGATCCGGGTTAAGGGCTTGCCGGGCCTGATAATCACTAGGTTTTTCGGTTGGGCGGTATATAGAAGCATGAGGCAAAGTTTCAGGAGTGGAGGTTTAAGGATCAGGGTTTAGGGTTTAGGGTTTAGGGTTAGTTATCCTTGGTTAGCTGGGAATAACGGCATGGATTAAAATAGTAGTCCTTATATAACCCATTATAGTAGTTTCCATGGTCTCTTCCATTATCCCTATATAACCCCAATATATAACCCATAATCCCTATATGATCCCTATATAATCCCTGTAGTTTCCATTTTCTTGTCCATTCCTCCATTCCCAGCTCACCAGAGGTAAGTTGAGCGCTTGGAGTCTAAGGCTGAGGAGTCACGTGCAGGGTCTGAGAAATTGGGCTTGGGGTGAAGGAGCTATAGTCTAAACACCTTAAAGGGGTGTTATATAGGGTAGTATAAAGGGGAGTATTACAGGGGTTATTAAGTGAGATACTAGGAGCTTAGACTAATTCATATGCCAAACAGGGTACCTAGGCATCTTGAGTTGAAGCTTTGTGCTGCCCCAAATATCCTGAAGTATATATGAAGCCTAAACTCTAAACCTGTTGAGGTCTTGGACGGTTGAGAGTTCAAGGTTTAGGGATTGAGGGGTAGGGTTGGCCCCTTCAGTGGAGACTCAAACGAAGAAGAAATTGGAGCATGAAATGGAAGCTGCCATTCAGGGTTTATGCTTTAGCGCAGGAAGGATGTAGGATAAAGTGGAAAAGAAAAGGCAAAATCAAGTGGAAGCCAGGGTTATGCGGGGGGTATATCTGGTAATAATGGGTGAAGCCCCCCAGTATAGTGATATGGCAAGAAGAGTGATAGCCCCCTCATGTTTTGGGAGTTGGGTTGCCCAAATCTTCCATAATATCATTTTTGGTATACCCTAAACCCTAAACCCTAAATATTATCCCCACATAGCTTATACAAACCTCGATGACGGGAATTGGGGTTACGAAGACGCTCGCTGCTGCTGAGGTGCAGCCACAGGCGTGGGCTTCTTGCAGGGTTTACTGGGGATGTATAGGATTTAGGGTTTAGGGTTTAGGGGTTTAGGGTTGAGGGGTTTAGGGTTTGGGGTTTAGGGTTCAGGGTTCAGGGTCTAGGCTATAGGGTTTAGGGTGTATAGAAATTGTATACACTCTCGGAAGCTAACATGGAAACCCCCAAAAAAGGCCCTGGAAAGACCACGGTCCTTCTGAAAGGGTACTATATGGATTTCCATGTTAGTTTGGGTGAGTGTAGGGTTTAGAGTTTAGGGCTTCGGGTTTGGGGTGCTTAGATGAGCGGGCAATTAGCTAAAAGGCGAGTAAATGTATTTAGAAAATGATGATACAAAGCCTGATAATTTGAAATATTAGCCATTTGGCTAATTCCCAGGCCATGTTTGTGGATCTGCAGGATAGCTCACCCTCAGAACCTTGAAGATGTACATGATTTCAAGGGTTTAGGGTTTAGGGGTCCCTAGAGTTCCCATCTTAATCGTTTCAATCTTCACTTGTTTTGATTGCTAAGCGGGGTTCAGCATACCCCACAAGGGAGGTTGATTAGGGCTCTGTGGTATTTGGCGGATAGAAACTTCAAGGCTTCAGTATTGAGGTTTAGGGTTTAGGGTTTAGGGTTTAGGGGGTAGTCCATGGACTGGCAGGAAACCAATCCCCACACGGTGGTGGTATGTCCCAGAATCTTCCAGCTGAAAAAGCTAAACCCTGAAACCCTGAAAGCCTAAACCCCTAAACCCCTCAACCCTGAAACCCTAAACCCTAAAAGCCTAAATCCTAAAACCCTTGACCCTAAACCGGTTCCTAGAGCCAAGAGGACTGCCCGCTTGACAAAGATTGGGCAGAATTCGAGGGCAAACGCCACGCTGGAATCCCGAACTGAGCAATATTCCTATTGATTCTCAGTAGGAATTGATATAGGGCTCGTAAAGGGGCTACATTCTCTAATCCCAACTGCTAATGGGGTTAATCTAGTCCTCAATGTACAATCAGATTTTGTCCTTTTTGAGGTCTCAGAGTTATCAAGCAAATTCTAATCCTAAATCCTAAACCCTAAACCTTCAATCTGTAGTTGGTTCGAACACCCAAAAGCACCTCTCACCTGTGAAGCCCAAACTCCTTAAGCCCAAAGCTCACCCTGACGCTAAACCCCAAACCCCAAACCCTAAACCCTAAACCCTATGACCCTAAACCCTAAACCCCAAGAGTCAAGCTCTGGAGGCCTTAACTGTGATTTTCTGCCCCCAAACCTACAGCCTAGACCAGAAACCAGTCCTTAGGGTTTAGGGTTTAGGGACCAGAAACAGTCATCTTCAAAACTCTCATTATCAATCTAGGTAGAGAGCTATCCTGTAGCCTCATTTAGATTCCTCTTGCGGACAACAAAAGTGCCTCAGAGTCCTAAGCCCTATACCCCAAACCCTAAGCTGTAAATCCCTATTGTCCCCCTTACGTAGATAGAATATCGCTTTGGGTATACTAAAATAAAGTCCCCATCTACCACATATTCTATCTACTCAAGGGCGACTATGAACCCTAAACCGCGCTTGGTTTAGTTTCAGAGTTGCCTGTTGCACAGGCCTGGTGGGTGCCGCTGACTCAGCATCTACTGCGAAGACCTACACTTACTGGTTTTTAGTAGGGAATACGGCATTATAATCCCTACATCCCCCCTAAAGAATAAGGGAATATAATACCTATATCCCCCTAGGGAATAAGGGAATATACTCCCTACATCCTTCCTAGGGAATAAGGGAAAATCCCTACATCCCCCCAAAGGAATAAGGGAATCTAATCCCTACATCCCCCCTATACTGTAAACCCTAGACCCTGTATTCCCTCATTTCCTATAACCCTTGCACCACTGCAGGACCCCAAACTGCGTTCTCCCTAGGAAGATCCTGGAAGCTCGGAAAGGGCCCTACACATGATAGTGTCTTTTTATGATGCGGTTTAGTAGGGAATAAGGAGATTTGGGGTTTAGGGTTAGTAGGGAACAAGGGAATCATTTCCCTTGTTCCTTGCCCCAGCAAGTTTTTGTCATGTGGTTGTAACAGCTTCCATGCTTGGGGAGGGTATGGGTTTGACGACAGTGCAGGACTTCCTCCATTAACGGTAACTGTAGGATTTCGGTTGAGGATTCAGGGTTTAGGGTCTAAGGTTTATCTAGACCCTCAATGAAATACTTTCTTGGTAGTCCTAATAAGTGTCCTAAACAAAAAACCATACCAAATCCAAAAAGGAACTACATTATTGGAGGGTCAAGGAGGGGTACAGGCTTTGGGGTTCAGGGTTTAGGCGGGTCCGGCTGTTTAGGGTTGAGGATTCAGGGTTGCGGGTTTTCAGTCAAGAGCTCTTGGCTGGTGGGCTCAGCATTCGGGATCCGTTATACTCTATATGGCTATGGATTCCAATGTATAGTAAGAATAGCGAAATACTCCCTCAGACTTAAGCTCTAAATCCTAAAGCCCTAAACCCTAAATTGCAAAGGAAAAGCGGGACCGACTTTAGGGCAAAAGGTAATTTTTTGCGGAGAAAAGTGCCTTAAGTGAGAAACAACGTTGCGTTTTGGCGGTTAAGGGGGTAGGTTTTGGGATTTAGGGTGAGTGTTTCCATAAACAGGCGGGATCCTTCCATAGCCAAAAGCACATGTATTCGCAAATTGTGGAGACTTCCAGAAACCCTAAACCCTAAACCCCTAAACCCTAAACCCGTGCTTCAACTAGTGGGATCTCCCTTTCTGGGTCAGGCAGTTTTTGGAAGTTTGCAATTGAAAAGCCTTGGATCGCTCAGGTTCGCGCTTTGGGGATGAATTAGGGGTTTAGGGTTTAGGGGTTTAGGGTTCAGGGTTTAGGGTTTAGGGTTCAGGGGTTTAGGGCTTACGCCAGCCGCCAAAATTAGGACCCTTTTATGCTGGTTGCAGGGTCCTACTTTGGGGGGTGGAGAGTGCCCAAATCCCAAACCCTAAACCCCGAATCCTGAACCCTAGACCCTACGCCCTAGGCCCTAAACCCCTAAACCCCAAACCCTTGGAACCCCAAGTAGTTTATGATGCGGTGAAGCCTTAAACTCGCTAAATGTTACTTTACGGGCCAAAAAATTACCAAGATCATGTTGAGGTCTATTTGTGGTATCCTATACCGTAAATATATAAAGGGAGATCTAGGAGCATAATATGGGCCTAGGGTTTAGGGTAAGTTTAAACCCTACATCCTGAAACCCTAGAACCCTAAAACCATAAAACCCTAAACCCTGTACATCACCTATGTTGGGGCATTCGGAGCTGCGGGGTTTGCGTTTAGGTGGTAGGCTACCTTTAGGTTTATCACCTCAGCACCCTCGTGACAAGAGCCGGTGGGTCACGAATAGCTAATAAGGACTAAAGCCTGAACCACCACATTCGTAAAGGCCAAACTCCCCAAGCCCTAAACTCCATACACTCTAGACCCCGCACTCCCTTAATCCTGTAGTCCCTAAGCCCTAAACTCACCAAAACTTAAGGGTATTTCGAGACCCTGGGCATGTTCGACAGCAATATAGGATGCCTTTCTTCCCGGCTAGACTCATCGCATGTGTTCAGGGACTAGTAGGGTTTAGAGTTGTTGGAGGTTCATGGGGCTAAGTTAGTGGAGTTGGAGCTCTACATTGTGCACGGCAGTAGGAAAGCCAAATACTGCCAAATATGACCCTAAACCCTTAAACCCTTAAACCCTAAACCTTAACTCCTAGAGCCTTAAACCCTAAACCATAGCATTGCTTGCAACTATCTCCAGAAGTTCTTACGACACCACATGAACCTTCAAGTGCCCGCCCCTATAAGCCCCAAACCCCTAAACAGATAGAATCATATAGTCCCCATTAAGTAGATAGAATATGGTTTTGGGTGTATTATAGTAAGATCCCCATATACCCCATAGTCTATCTACTTAAGGGGGACCATAAATCCTAAACCCTAAACCCTCAGGTTATAGCAGATGTAGACATCTGCTTGCCCCACTTGCCCTGAGAACTACAAAAGGAACCTGAAGTTGGAGACCGTAGATGACAAGGGGTAGGGTTTTTAGGGTTTAGGGATGTTGGGGTTTAGCATTTAGGGTTTTTAGGGTTTAGGGTTTAGGGTTTAGGGTTTAGATGACAAGGGGGTTTTGGTTAACCCAATCCCCCAACATGGGACCCTGCTATAGTCTCTTGATAGTTATAATAGGGTCCTTATCACAGAGGTGTTGGGGAGATATTCAATGCCCAAAAACCCAAGATAAAGCTCAATAGAACCCCAGTTCCCATCTTATTTCTCAATTTCCTCTTCTATTTGATTCCGCATTACTCCTTGGGACTTAGCCCGGACCTTAGACCCTGAACCCTTTGGGATTCCCTTCTACTCGTATTATAGGTACCTAAAGGGTTATCCCTCAGTAGGGGTCCCAAGTGCCATGTAGATTATTGGGGTTAAGGTACAGTACCCAAAAACCCTATAAACCCTACACCTCAAACCCTAACTCCCTAAGCCCTAATCCCTTAACCCCTAAACCTCCAAACCCACACCCACCAAACAAAAGGAAAATTCCATAAAACCCTAAACCCTAAACCCTAAACCCTAGACCTTGAATCCCCTGATGTCTAAACTCAGGTTCGTTCCCCGTATGGCGTTTGCCAGAACTCCTTGGTGTCTTGCCTCTGAAGGCTTAGGATTTGGTGTTCAGGGTTGAAGTCTTAGGATTCAGGGTTGCAGGTTTAAGGTTTAGGGCTTAGGATCTGGGGTTTAGGGCTTAAGTTTAGGATTTAGGCTGAAGGTCTAGGAATGAAGCTTTCGGACTTCGGGTCTAGGGCTTGCGGTGTAAGATGTAGGGTTTAAGGTTCAGGGCTTAGGATTTTTGAGTTATGATGCAGGTCTTGGGGCTTGGCATATTCACCTATGCCTGAACCGCAAAAGTATGTAGAACCATGGCCTTCTGGGCTGGGTTTAGGGCTTAGGGCTATTGTTTTAGCAGTTTTTGGTGTCCAGGTACTGAATTACAAGCTTGGCCTCACGCGCTGCCTTCAAAGTATCGGGGACTATGAGCCACCTTCTCCACTAGGGGTTTAGGGCTTTTTTTGCAGAACCGGGCAAGGAATCCCTCTATGGTAGTCCTAGACAATCCGTTGCAACTGTAGCACAAGGGTGGTTTGAGGGTTCGTCTCAGCATGAAGCACTGGCAGGAGGAGTCCTTCAAGGCTTTAGGTTGGGTACTGCCCCCCCCTCAGTAACAGTTGGATAATAATTCCAATATGGTTATATATATAGCCCTTAATAGGACCCCTTAACATAGACTGTGACTGGGTGGGGGGAGTACCTAAGGTTTAGGGTGCATCCGTGAAAAGATGTGGTCCCTGGAGTTGCAGACGCCAAGAACACCGCAGATCTCCAAACGGCCGAAAGTAGCTCCTATCTATGCAAAGCCAGTACCTAAACCCCAAAAGTATGTAAAACAATAGCCCTAAATTCCTAGATATAGCCTAAAAGGCCATTATTCTACATACCTCTGGGGTTCAGGTAGGTGTTACTTGCATTGACTTTGGAGCCCCAACCGGAGGGAAAGATTGCTAAGTCTCTAAGCAGTAGCTGACATGCTCGTCGCAATGTTAAGGGTTTGTCGCTATTGACTTACCCGGAGGGTAAAGTCCCAGAATCAATCTTACTGGTGGTCAGTAGGGAAGAAGGAAATATGTTATCTGGGAATTGTGTAACCCAGACCCCTGATTGATAAACCTCCTCCCCTTAATAGGGATCATAATAGGGATCCGAATGTTTAGGCCCTGAAAAGGAGGGGGCTTATTAATCATGGGTCTACATTAGGGATATGTTCCCTTATTCTCTACTAGCCACCAGTGGGTAATCCTTGAAGCACAGAATGGCGATTTCAGCGGAGCTTAATGGCTTGGTATCGCACACCACAGTATGCCCCAGTCATCAGAAAGCCGTATTCCCAGAGGGTCCAAGTACCCAATGATTACGTACTTGGGTTTAGGATAATAGTAGTTATAGTACAGGTTTTGGGTAAGTATATGATTATTTGGTACTCGGACCCTTTTGGATTTGCAATTTCGCAGCCCACCCGGACATCGACTTCTTGCGCTCCCGCTGCCGTAGATGCGGCCATACACGCGCTGACAGAGGCTCGCGACACGGCAATCATGCCTGCTGATCCGTCCTGACTGCCGGGTACTCTGCCGACATCGAAGTTGCTCTCAAGTTGCCAAGGAGAAGGCCCTCCTTGGCTTCTGTAGTCGGGAATGTCGTCTCCAGCACTTCTACGTCCACGAAGCGACAGCCGTCGTCACGGGCAGGCATGAGACCGCATGAGAAAGACCGGGTGGATGGCGACGCGGAGAACAAGGAAAGACGGGCAGGGGTAGCTTAGCTTGGCAAGACATCAGTAGAAAATGTCACTAGCTGCAGTTTGGCAAGACATCTGTAGACGATGTCAGTTTTGACTGGCTGGATATCGCCGCGTGGTGAAGCCCTATGTAGTCCACCCACCGCAGGAGTGAGATCCATGTGATCCATATGCCCGCGAAGCCCTAAATCCCACACTTTAAATCCGAACCCTAAACTCCAAGCACTTCAACCCTAAAAAACCTTTTATCCTAGACCTGAAATCCCAAACTCCAAACCTTCGACCCTACATGTACATGGATCTCGAAAATAGGTACGGCCATCGCCCAAAGCCAATTCAAGCAGCCAAGGGGCTGTTATTCGCATGATCTCGATTTTAAACCATCAAAGTCCTACACCCTAAACTTCCTAAGCCCTAAGCCCTACAACCCTAAAACTCCAGAACCCTACAACCCTAAAACCCTGGAACCCTAAACCCTACAACCCTAAAACCCTAAACCTACAAAAACCTTAAAAGTACGAAGCCCAATGATTACTAAAACCTCAAACTACAAAACCCCAATCGCATCAAGCCCTATAAATCCCCAGGACAGGTCCCTAAACCCTAAACCCTAGACCCGAGAACCCTAACCCCAAAACTAAGAACCCCTACACCTAAACCCTAGACCCTAAACCCTAAACCCTAACCCCAAAACTAAGAACCCCTACACCTAAACCCTAAACCCTAGACCCTAAACCCTAACCCCAAACCCTAAGAACCCCTACGCCCCCAGGACAGGTCCATGATCTCCGGCGGTTCCAGCTCCGGGTCGGGCGTCTCCGTTGCTCTGGGACAGGTGCTGGTGGGGGGGGGGTTGGAGTCAGGGTTTGGGGTCTATGGGGTCCCGGGTTTAGGGTTGAGGTTTTAGGGTTTAGGATTTAGGGTTTAGGGGAGGGCTGAAGTTTTGCCATTGAGGGTTTGGGTTTAGTGCGGGCGGGGCTTATGTTGCACCACAACCAATAGCTCAATGCAGGTATTGTTTATAGAATTCAGGGCCCAGTTTAGGCATTGCTGAGAGACTCGGGATCCCCCAGGTAAGAGTCCAAGTATCCAATACATGGGGCTTTGGTTTCCCAGTACCCTCCAGTTTTGGGTACTTGAAGCCCCAATATGTGGCTACCTGGATCCAAACCCTAAACCCTAAGCCTCTCTTTCACTTATAATTTGAATCTTAATGATTTTCGCGGGCAAGGTCTTAATGGGCAAGGTCTTACTGGGCAAGCAAGGTCATGGTGGAACCTTAGAGCCCTGGGCTGGAACCCTAGCGTCCAAGGCTGGAACTCAAGTTTAGGGGTCAAGGCTTGGAGTTTAGGGCTCCAGGCTTGGAGTTTAGGGTTCAGGATTTCAAGTTTAGGGTATAGGTTTCTTAATGATGTGGGACCCAATGGGCGGGTGGGTATATGACCATTGTTTGATAAAGCTGCTTAACAAGTGAATGCTTGGACTTGAGATGCTGATGAACCCTAAACCCTAAGCCCTAAGGGGTTACAGCAAGGTTTTAGGACATGGAAGAGGAATTAGAAGCTGCGAGGGGGTTGAGAGTTTAGGGAGCGAAGGACCTGCTACAATTTGGTGGGTCGAGGGCTCATGGAGGGTTTAAGTTTCGGGGTTACGGCTTCGGGCTAGGAGGTGAAGGATTTGGGGTACAGGGCCTAAAATTCTTAGAGTTTAGGGTAGTGGCATTGCTTTTGGGGCCATGTTTTTTTTTTCCAAG
>CAJNIZ010003838.1:12500-19505 GCA_905231905.1 Symbiodinium pilosum | reverse complement strand
GCGACATACCCCGTTACAAGGGGTATGTAACAGTAGCAGGGAGCGACTGGCGCGACAAGGCCACAAGTACCATGAGTATTCTAAGTCTTCTTTAGCTGCACAACAACCCGCGACAAGGGGTTTGTAACGAGCCCCCCGTTTCAAGGGTGTGTAAAAGAGGCTTGCCCGCGCGGGCCATCGGGCATGGGGTTTCCACTCATTCCCAAATGGGCTTATAGGGGTTACCCCATTTAAAAATAGCATAAGAATCCCAGTTATAAGTGGTTTCTGAGTCCCATGGGCCTCCAAGTAAGGGTCCAAGTACCCAATAATTAGGTACTTGGGATTGGCGTAATGGTGACTGTAGTACAGGTTTGGGGCAGGTATGTGCTTATTGAGTACTTGGACCCTTAGGGCTTTGGGGAGTGTATGCTAAACACCCTTACGAAAAAGCCATACTTAACCCCAAAAAGAACTGATAGGAACCCTTGGGTAGGCTTTACCGGTCCTCTGAAAACACCATACTGCCGGTCAACAATCATTTGAACACGGTCCAGATAGTGCCGCTGCTTGTCATGAAGCCTTTCCCTGGAGCTCTGAGTCTAAAAATATTGCTTACATTGGGCCCTAAAGTCTGTGAATAGTACCTACATTATGGAGCCTTAGGGCCTTAGGGTTTCCCTGAACCTCCCAGACCCGAGACTCCCTGGCCCAATAACCCATGGTCTCACAGCATAAGAATATCCTCTGAACTCATTATTTTGGATTTAAGGGCCTTTGTTATAGGTATTTGGGAGGTCCGGGTCGCTGTTTAGCTGCCGAAATTCAATAAGTCTGAACTGAAGATCCCGGACCTCTGCACCGGCGCCTCCGTCAATCCAACCCTCACCGGAAAATAATGCCAACAAATGAGCTAAAGTCTAAACTCCTTAAAGGGGGCTGTATAGGGGAATAGACTGGAGCCCATATCAGTTGCAAACTGAAGGAGTCTCGAGCGGGACCGAAGCCAAAGGGCCCAAGCCCCTAAACACCTTGAGTTGAAATGTTTCCTATCTAGGTATTTTGGGCTCAAATCATCCACGGCTGAGTACATTGACCTTTAGGGCAGCTTTGGGGCAAACCTAAACCCTAAACCCTCCACTCTTCCCAGGTCAAGCCCTTAGACTCTGGCTTCGACTCCATCACCCCAGACGCCGAGCACGCAACAGCGATCCTTGGGTGGTTTTTTGGGGTTTAGGGGGTGTAGGGTTCAGGGTTTAGGGGGTTTAGGGTTTAGGGTTCAGCGTTTAGGGTTTAAGTGGCTTAGAGTTCACGGTTTAGAGTCTAGGGGGTTTATGTAGGTTTCAGGGTTTAGGGTTGAGGGGGCTTCGGGTTTAGGGTTCCTGGGTTCGGGCCATAGGTTTCAGGGCTCCGGGATTTGGGGTTTAGGGTTGGGTGTATAGGGATTGGGCTTGTAGCAACGGTTGGTCAGGCTACAGGCTCAGGGCTATTTACTTCCGTAACTGGGAAGGCCCCTGGGATATTTAATATTTTCCCTAGTGGCTTTAATAGGGGACCAGAAATACTAATATTTTTCAATGGGCTTTAGGGGCCAAACTAGGTAACAAATGCTGAACCCAGAAGCGAGTTTGAATAAACCTAAACACGCATAATTTTGGGTGAACTTTCGGGGGTCGTAGGGAATCCATGATGCTACGCTGCTTCTTAGGGTTTTAGGGTTTAGGGTTAGCCAGGTTAGTGCAAATGGAGCTGCAAGCAGAGTTGGGGATCTGGGCTTTGCATGGTGAGTGCTCAAAGTATACCGAAGACTGTCCTGCTTCAATGATAAACCTTGGGTCATTCCCCCTCCCAGTAACTGTCCTTAAAGGGGCCTTATTAAGGGGGGTTCTTATAACTCCTATAACCCTTTGTGGTAACAGTTACTGTAAGGGGGAATGACCCCAGATAAACCCTAATACCCTAAACCCTAAACCCACGTCAATGGCTCCAAACTAGGAACCCAATGAACTCCATTGATAGAAAGAATGGGGCGATGAAATGATTATCAAGATAAATTCCTGGATGAATTTATTGAAATTTGAAATTTATGTATGATTGGAGATATGATTTGAATAGAATATCTCCCTAGCCACTAGCGGGCGACCCAGATCATCTGCATACACCATATGAGCCATACTCTAAACTCCTTAAAGGGTGTTATATAGGGGATTATATAGGGAACTACTGTAGGGGTTATTAGGGGGGATACTAGGAGTTTAGACTATAGCTCATATAGGTGTTATCTGTGGATTAGAGGGTTATGATGGAGAATCAAATGGAGAAGGACATGGAAAATGGAATGGAAACTGGGATTGAAGGCTTTATAGGGGGTATATTGAGGTATATAAGAATCTCAGATCCACTCAACAGATAACTGCCTTGCTTCCTTCCTGAACCCCCAGAGTAGGTGGAATAATAGCCTTCTGGGCTGTTTTCAGGGGTTTTGAACCCGCAAAATATGTTGAATAATAGCATTGTGGGCTGTTTTTTAGGTTTTTGTGGCCAGTATTTTACCTACTTTTAGGATCCAGGTTGTTAGGATTGTACATGTTGAGATACGCACGATCTACCTCCGCGCGTTGGGGAACGTCGATGCCGAACATAGCATGGCCAGCATGCAGGGTACTGGACCTTAAGAGCCTGCAAGCTGCCAACCCTCTTCCGTAGGCCTCTTCCGTAGGGTTTGGGGTTTGGTGTTTAGGGTCGCGGGAAGCAGCCCGTAAATGCTACCTTCTCCCAGGAGCACAACTCATTGGAAGTGGCTGATAGTTTATCTGGAGGATGGCGAATTGGGTTATTTTTGGGACAGCTGAGCCTATGCACAGCCCATGCTTTGGGACTTCCGACGCCGACCCTAAACCTTAAACCGCGTTAGACTTCAAATGCAATCCCACCGATAGCTGCCCAGAAACCTTCAAGTCAGGGCATTTGGATGCCGAGAAGGTCACCCTAAACATTACCTGGACCTCAAAAGGAGGGTTTAGGGTGCAGGGTTTGGGTAGAATGATAGCAAAATCACGAAAAACAGACCAAAAGGCTATTATTCTACATACTTTTGGTGTTCAGGTAAACCTAAGCCCTGAGCCTAATGGGTTCAGAGTTCTCCACGGTTTAGGCCTCCGGGCTTAGGGCCCTACTTGAATGTCTATGGAAAAACGTTTTAGGGATTATAGGGTGAATGGTTTAGGAGTTTAGGGTTTAGGGATCAGGTTTTAGGGTTTAAGGTTGGAGATTTAGGGATTAGGGTATATGGTTGCAAGGGTGCGAGAACTTGAGCCGAGGTCATGACTGAAGCCTGGAACCTCCCAACCATCCCCCCCCAACCCGCCAGCGTCCCCCCCTTCCCGCTCCCCCCTGCATAGTAGGTCGAGATAGGGGGGTGGACAAGAATTTGGAAACAACTATATCGTTTAGGGCTTGTGCTTTATGACTCACCCCCGCGCCACGCTCGTACTAAGTTGTATTTTCCTTAACATATAACCCCAAGGGTCCAAGAACCTAAATAACTGGGTTTTAGTGCCCAAATACCATGAACAGCATAGTCTTTGGGCCCTAAACCCATTTATTCGGGTCCTCGGACATTCATGGTAATGCACCACTATGGGCTATTAGACCCTAAAATTCCCTATTAGGACCCTATTAAGGGTAGATTAAGGTACCCTTAAGGTCTAATAGCCCATAGTGGCATTCTATTCGGGGAGCATATTAGGGGCGGGGATTAGTTCTTGAAGTCGATAGAACTCTCATAGCTCGTCAGCCGAGAATACTCGGAGGCCCGCGGGACTTACCCTAAGGGTCCAAGGACCCAAATCATAGGGTTTTGGGGCTCAAATACCATGATATTAATGGTATTTGGGCCCTAAAACCCTTTTATTTGGGTCCTTGGACCCTTAGGGTTACTAACTACTTATAACTGGGCTTCTAACCCTGCTTATAATCCCCTTGGAGGGGCTTATAAGGGTTAGGGTTATAATCCCAGTTATAAGTAGCCACAAAGTACCACGGGCCTTTAAGTAGGAAATTAGAATACGGGTTCCTCAGTACTCTCCAGTGCATTAGCATTTAGGGAGGGACTTATTAGGGTTAAAGGGTTTGGTAAGGTTTTACGGTATGCCCTGAACCTGGACCCCAAAAGTAGGTAAAATAAAACCAGCCCAAAAGGCATTTTTTTCTACATGTTTTCGGGTTTAGGGTTTGTAGGGTTTAGGGTTTAGGGTTTAGGGTTGGGGTTTAGGGTTTAGGGTGTTCAGGAAAGCGTCACGCCGCTCAGGACACCACAAGCAGAAGCGAGACGTTGGCGTCCCCGCTTGTTTCGATGAAGGACTGGGCTCTCCGGCTTCAGGCTTGAGGGTTTCAGGTGGGAGGCTAGGGGGTTTTATAGGGTCTTTTAGGGGTTACATAGGGATAATGGAAAGCAAAATGGAAACTGCTATTGAGGGTTCAGGGTTGAGGGTTTAGTGTGCTTGGAGGGTCATGGCTCATGGGGACTTAGTAAGTAGGTTAACAACCCCTGTAAGCCGCATACTAACCCCACTTATCCCCATTATTCGCCTACTTACTAAGTCCCATGACCCTCCAAGTAGGGTCGTTGGATTAGGGTTTAAGCCTAGCTCTTCCACGGTACTTGGAGATTCATAGAAAGTTGTAAGTGGGGCTATAGGGCCTACATAGTGCTTTGATCCCGGTTTATAACACACTCATAACAGAACAGTGACCTCCTTGCATTCAACCCCTTTGCTCTACAGCATCCCTATCGAATTCTTGTGCAGGGCCCCTACAAATCTATGGTCATCCGTATACACCCCTAAGCTACCCAATGATACTTCATTTGGGCTATAGTCTAAACTCCTTGAAGGGGCGTCATACAGGGGATCATATAGGGGAGTACTATACGGGTTATTAGGAGGGATACTAGGAGCCCATTCGGCTACCTAAGAACTGAAGCTTCCCTGCGAAGAAGACGTCAGTTCTTATAAGCAACAGAAACCTCGGTAGCGAATGAAGGAACTTCTATGTATGCCTCTATAAAAAATCATGTGTATCGCCCCTATGTAGCCTAAACCCTGAAACCCTAAGGCAGCCTCCATTTTCTTGTCCACTCCTTACTCAGCAACAGGAAGTCGGATGAGTCACGCTTCGGTTTTTTGTTTTAAGTACCCTGGGCTTTCAGACGCAAAGTGATGACACCCTGAACGGTCAAGTGATTGGGTTTTAGGGTTTCGACTTAGGATGACTTAGGCATATTTCTGATGTTTCTCGATTCTTTGTGGGATTTCGGTCGTCCTGTTTTAGCCATTTTTCCAGAGTCCACGATTACCTGTAGGCACAACCATGTATTTTAAGGAATCATCAAGAAGGCCCCTAAACCCTAAACCTTGCGGCCTTGACCGCGCTGAGGGTTCAGGTAGTACCAGAACCCCAAAGGTATTAGCCTTTTGGGCGGTTTTTTCGAGGTTTTGCGCTGTCACTTTACCTGCTTTCCTGCATTCTAAACCCTGGGCAAGAGCGTGCGCAACTGCAGCCACAACAACAGCAACAGCAACAACAACAGCTGCAAAAATATTAAATTTCAAATACAAACAACAAAACTATTCCCTAAGCCCTCAGCCCTAAACCCTAAACCTTCAACCCCTTTGCAGGAATGCTTTTGCCCCTTCATTGCTGGTCAGCTGTCAAGTGCTTTAGATGGCGTTCATACCTGGCCTTGTCTAGGACTGAGGGTTTAGGGTTTGAGGTTTGGGGTTATGTTTTTAAGGTTTAGGGTTTAAGGCTTAGCGTTTCGTACAAGGTTTAGGGCCTAGATTACAAAGTGGGTGCCATTACTTTGAGGGTCATCAAGACGGTTTGGAAAGGCTTGCAGGGGGACTTCAGTGTTCTGGAGGTTAGGACTTCAGGTCCAGGGTTTGTCTGCGGGTGTGGTTCTGAACTTTCAGTACCAAAACCTCAAGTACCACCCGAAACCCTAAACCCTAAACCCTAAACCACATTATTGAATACTTGGACCACCTGGGCCAGGCCCGAAGCCCTCAAACCCCCAAACCTTGTGACCAATTGCTGGGAGTAGTCTCTTACGCTCATACAGGTAAGCAGTCTTGCGTCTGTGGGGTGACGCTTAAGGGTAGTTTCAAAAAGAGGGATTCCCCAGGCATCACGCACAGGGCGCCATTCCTTGGAAACCCTCGCAGAAGGCTTCTCATTAACAAGCCGACAGATGGCGGATGGCGCCTAAGAATGCCAGCACGTCCGCATAATTATGCATATTGACAGGGCGGAAAATGTCTTATGATTCGGGAGTGTGCTTCATGATTGAAGATGAAAATCATTATCTAGGAGCTTACAGGAACCCTGGTTTCTGGTTGAAATTCAGATGCTTCCAACAGACGTGTCTTTTGAAAGCCATGGAAATTCCAAAAATGTTGTATGATGTCCCTACATGAGCCATACCTGGACTACCAAAGTAGGTAAGATAATAGCCCAAGATCCTTAAGCAGGCTATTATTCTACATACTTTTGGGGTTCAGGTAGTCTGAAGTCCTAGTATCCCCCTGAATATCCCCTATAATAGTTCCCCCTAAGCCCCAAACCCTAAACCCCTAAACCCTATAATCCCCTAAATAGCCCCCTTTAAGGAGTTTAGATTATGGCTCAAAGGATAATCTCCAGCTTCCTTATAGGACAAGCCAAACTCATCGGGAAGATCTTCCCTAAACCCCAATCCCCGAACCCTAAACCCTAAACCCCAATCCCTTAACCCTAAACCCTAAACCACAGTAACCACAAGCCCTAAACCCTAAGCCCTACACCAGGAGTTTCTCAAACAACTTCCCACATAATCCCAATGGTGACCTGTAGGATCCTCTCATAATCCCTACATGCTGGCCTTTGGTTAGCTGGGAGTGGGTAGGAATGGAAAAGAAGATGAAAATTACTATGGGGTCTAGGGGGTTTAGGGGTCTAGGATTTAGGGTAGGAATGGAAAAGAACGTG
>CAJNIZ010003838.1:0-7500 GCA_905231905.1 Symbiodinium pilosum | reverse complement strand
CCCTCAGGGTTAAGCAGAGCTGAGAATATAGAGTTGTATGGCTAGCGCAGCCTGTTGTGCTTGTCAGACTTAACTAGGTAGGCCTTTGGGTTCCCTAAACATTTTCCTTTATTGGGTTTATAGGGACCCATCTATACCACTATTTTTCAAAGGTCTCTAAAGGTTAACAAACATGCGCATCTTAAAACATGTGCGGGCATCTTGCCTCACGCAAAGCCCTAGGGATCCAGGTATACAAATACCTGCACCCCGAAAGCACGTAAATTAATGCAGCAAAACCTTTAAAAAACAGCCCAAGAGGCTAGTATTCTACACATTTTTGGTGTTCAGGCAGGGATCCAACTATAACAATAATACCTACCTTGCCTAGAGTCTGTAAATATTACCTACATTGGTCTTTCGGGATCTCTAGGAAACTTTTTTTTTGGCCATGGGTGGCCGGGGGAGGGTGCAAGGGTGATCAGGCTGCCTATTGGTGGGGTCGGTGCGGTTTACAGGGTGTAGGGTTTAGGGTTTAGGGGTTAGGGTGCGAGATAGTGCGCCTCCATGGTGTTACGAAGACCAATACAAGCCAGGAGCGCCAGCGTGGAGTCAACGACCCCATTACTGGATAGCTGTTAAGGCATATGTTAATTGAATCCCTAGAATCAGATGTACTATATATGGGTATAACATGGTACTTTAATTTACGTTCCTTATTAGCAACCCAGATTACAAGGGTGAGCCTGAATTTAAGAAGGCCCCGATTTCTTCTGGACAATGGGGCGCGCATGCGACTAATGAGGTGTGCCGTGGACTACCCGGGCACACCATGGCACACCTTGGACCAGGGATAAACCTGAAAAGCGTGCGGCATAGTGCGCGTGCTTAGGTGACAAAAATCCAAGAGCGCATTTTGAAGATTTCCCTGTACTTGATCAATGACTACGCTGCAAATGCTTCCAGGGCAAGCAAATGCAGACCCGAAGAGAAGGAACCAAATCCGTCTTGATGAAACACACCAGCAGGAACGCACGCAGGAGAAAGGCTTCCATGAAGCAGCAAACCAGAATGTCTACAAAAGCGCAGAACACGACTGAAAGTGAACTGCATGTGACCTCCGCAGGTGGATGCATTGGAGTCTTTCTTAACCCCGCATGGAGCCTCAGGTGTGGTAAGGTAAGTCGTCAATTACGGTAACGGCACCTCATATGAATGATACTGTAGTAGTGTAAGAACAACAGTAGCATTCGAAATGGTGTGAGCCCCAGAGGGTCCAAGTACCCAATAATTAGGTACTTGGGTTTTGGGTGATAGTAATTGTAGTACAGGTTTTGGGTAAGTATATGATTATTGGGTACTTAGACCCTTAGGGAGCATTAATTCAAGATTTAGGATTAACAGTCAGCTGAGCAGAACATTGCTACAGCACCTGCGCTGTGTTAGCATCATGCCATTGCCTCGCCAAGCCTGCACAAACCAGACCCTTGAAATCGCCACAAGGCATTTGTCAGACTTCATGTGCTACAGTCTAAGCCTTAAATTACGTTGGGATGACCACCACCGGCCTGCAAACCATGAAACTGAATAGTTCGAAGTGTACACGGGGTTAACGGATTCCGCTTTTGCAGGTCCAGGGTTTCACGCCCCTGCTGTGTTCCACTGCCAGAGTGGTTGAGTCGAGTAGAACTGGCCGCAACATCAGATTTAAGCCACGTGTGAGCCCCATGCGTGACAGGATCAATATAAAACCACAAGGCTCGTATAAATGCCTGGACCGTTGTAGATAGTAGGCTGGTTGCCTTTGCCGTACGCATTTATGTGTTATTTGTGCAAACACACGTCTGGAATTATGAGACTCGAATGAACGCGTAGATTCCATATCTTGTGGGCGTTGCGCAAAACAACTCCCAGAAGATGCTGAACCAAGATCTTTGTAATTACCTGAACCTCCAAGAATATGTGGGTGGTTGTCAAAATTATGGTCCCTCTTTGGATCCCTATTATAATACGGCCCCTAATATTTAGGGTACCCAAAAGGGACCATAATTTTGACAACCACCCATGTAGAATGACAGCCCTTTGGGCTGTTTTTAGGGGCTTGGGGCCACAATTTCGCGTACTTTTCGGGTCCAGGTAATCCCATTATGATAGCTTTGACCCACTAGTGTCTCCAAGGTCCCCTCTATCCCAAAGGACCGGTACCCATTTAGGGGATACTAACTCAACCTAGGTTTTCATATCCTAGTATAGAAACCACATTTCATAATATACTGGTACTTAGGATCCTTTTTGTATGAGTTCAACTCAGGGTTTAGGGTCAAAACCTTGATTGTAGTTCAAGGGTCTGGAAGAGCAATAACCTCCGACCGTGTGGGCATGAACCTGAGGCGCAGTGCAAGAGTGAAGTGACTTCCTCCCACCCGAACAAAGATTTTGGGTTTTGGACTGATAAGGTTTGTGGACCTCATACCCAAGGGTCCTAGGTACTTATATATATATATATGATATAGAGCAGGGTGTCTGAAGGAGGAGAGTTCGTATAGTCTGGGTTGGTGTTCCTTGTTTGGGTACTCAGGATCCCTTAGGGAACGAACATGGTACCCCCTACAAGTAGGAGTGGAAGGAGGAACCTCACAAGTCTCAGATGTTAGAATGGTCCTGCCAGTTGAGTGCAGTCTTACTTGCTTCAACCACCCAGCAAGAATAGTTCTGTGGCAGAAATTGTTTTTGTTTGGCAGGGGCATCTCCAAAATCACAGAGGTACACTCCGCAAACTGTGTTGAATCATTAAGAATCTGTGTATGACTTGGTAAGCGTAAACGCTATGCACTGTACTACTAGTTTTAGACTTTTCGCCGGGGGCCTTGAACATCAAATTGACACCCTAAAGTAACCCTAAACCCCAAACTTGTAGGATCCTAAAGGGGGGGGGTGGTTCAAGGGGAGAGGGTACAAGGGAGCCTTGGGAACCTAAGGAAAGCTTGGGGAGTATAAGGGAACAATGGGGATTACTAGGTTACCTACCCCCCTTGGACCACCCTTCCGTAAGGACATCCTAACAAACCCTAAACCCTAAACCTTTAGGGTTTAGGGTTCTAGGGTTCCCTAGGCCCTAAAGCCTAAACCTGGACCCTAAATCATTTTACGGTGTAGGTGTACGCAGAATCGATTTGTGTGGAAGTTTCAATCTGAACTAGGTCCATCTCAGCCCTACGGGTCCAAGGACCCAGATAAAGAAAAAAAAAGAGAGAAAGGTTTAAGCCCCCAAATACCATGCATATCATTACTAAGATTATAGAATTTGGGCTCTAAAGCCCTATTCTTTTCTATTTTTGGGGTCCTTTGACCCTTAGGGTTAGACAAAGTTGCAAGCTGCTGGTTCCATGAACCCCACCAAGAAATCGGCAAGCTGGTGAGAAGCCGGGGAAGGCAGGACCTACATGGTTCAGGATGCGAAGCTGAGGGATCGGATCCAAAAACCTTTGGTTGATACCCCCAAACTTTGGTTTTATCTGGTGTGGGGGACGTGGTTATACGGTATAACTTATACCCTAAACCCGAAACCCTGAACCCTAAACCCTAGTTGGCGTGGTGTGGGGGACTTGGTTTTGCATCTTTCTGGCACGTTAGGGTTGAAAGGTAATGCAACCCCAACATATTCCATGCCTATACTCCTTATATAAACCCTATACAATCCCTAGGGTTTAGGGTTTAGGGTTTAGGGTATATAAGCCCTAAATAGCAGTTTCCATTTTCTTGTCCATTATCCCAATGCAACCCCTATAACCCCAAAGGTGATGTCATGGCTGCTCAGGATCCCATTAGAACCAACATGGTATCAGATGAATTGAGTCTTACCTAAACCCCCAGAGTATGTAACATAATAGCCTTAAACCCACAACCTAAACCCTAAACCCTAAACCCCATCATTTTACATACTTTTGGAGTCCAGGTAGTCCACATGGAACCACCCCAAGGATCCCCAGGCCTGGGTTTAGGGTTTAGGGGAAAAGGTTTAGGGTTTAGGGTCTAGGGTTCAGGGTTTTGGGGTTAGGGTTTAGGGGATAAAGTTACGGGTTTAGGGTTCAGGGTTTAGGGGATGGGGCTGGGGGTTTGGGGTTCAGGAGGCATAAGCACTACGAATTCCCAGCACAGAAGCCCTAAGTTGTAATTGATCGGTAGTTTCCTCTGGGTAAAGCCATCAACCCTTCATTCCCTACTAACGGGAGGCCCCGTTGTTGATGGAACCTTGCACTACCTGAGGTTCCGACTTGGAGGGTCAGGGGCCTAGAAAGTAGGTTAATAATGGGAGTAACTAGGGTTATTATACCCTAACCCTAAACCCTAAACCAGGACCCTCCAAGTAGTTCATTGTAGTTCCCGGGATTTACAGGACTCGAGCTGGTGCACGCCTTACTGCGCTAACAACATAAGCCCCACAAGCACTCAACGCCGTAGTTTATTGATTTGGGTCTAGACTCTAAATCCTGAACCTTAGGCCCTACACCCATATATATATATGTGTGTATATATGTATCTGAAGTATGTTGCAAACTGCTGGAAGCATGTGTGCCATTTGGAGGCTCCCTTGCCGAGCCTATTGGGTTTTTCCCACAATCAGAGGTCCCTGTTTAGGTTACTAGCCTTCGGAATGTCGAACCCTGAATAGTAGCCTGCGGTTTAGGGGTTAGGTTTAGGGAATCCCTATATGGTAGTTTCCATAAATAAGGGGACCCCAATATAGACCCAAATGGTACCCTTAATTTTGGGAAATCCCTATGTGTACAAAGAGGGGAGCCTAATGTCTGGGAGGTCCCTCAAGGTCAGGCTGTAGGGACTAGGGTTTCAATGGCTTCGGTGAGGGGTAGATGTGATGGCTTTGTGTGCTGCTGAATATAATATGGATGGTAGGTGTCCTAAACCCCCTTAAATCCTAAACCCTAAATGCTTAATCCTAAGCCCTGAGCTCTATATAACCACCTTTAAGGACTTTAAACCTTACGTCTTTACCGCAGTTGGCAAACGGACACGTAGAGACGTGGAGCATTCCATAGCCCCGGGCCATTGAATTCCGGAAGAAGGAACCCACATCTGCTTCTTAGGGTTTATAGGGTTTATAGGGTTGTGGATTAAGGGTTTGGGGTTTAGGGTTCAGGCCTTAGTGGTTGTTTCCCTAATAGGGGCACCCCAAGATAGATTCCAAAATCATATCACCTTTTTTGTAATGACTTCCAACCGGGTATCTCTAAATTTGGGAACCCCCGCCATATCTGCTTCCTATATGATGTAGGCCGAAAGCGTAAGCAATCCCCATCATGACCACTGCTTCGTGTGAAAAACCTAGTTTGCTTCCTGTTCAGTTTCGCAGGAACCCAAACCCTAAAAATCCCTGAATATCTTTCTTTCATTGGAAAATCCTGCAATCCCCTCGAACATCTAGTTGGCAAAGCCAAGTGCCGAAACGGCAGCTCGTACGAAGTACTACGCCACGTGCCCTAGCAGCCCAGATGCCTATAAGAGTTGCGGATTTGGGAACTCCCCGCAGAGTGCTATGGGCGTAAAGAGGGCCCTATTCGTGGAACTATCAAAATGGTTGGCTACGGCTCTTGAATTTTGATGTGCAGTTCTGCTACCTGTAGCCCAAGAACCTACTTTTCGCATCTGGGCGTCTAGGCTTGCTACTTTTACCTGGATACCTGAAGTGGTCTTCGAGTTAAATGATTTGGTCTAAGGACATTTCATTGCCCCCGTGACATAGCCCTCATAGTTTTCCGTCCTCCCCCTCCTGTAGAAGCCTTCCGGAAGCCTTCTGTAAGAATCCGGCCCGCGCAACTCCCCACCTGAAATATCTTGATGTGGGTCTTACCTGGACCCGAAAAGTAGGTAGCATGCCCATCATTGCTCAGAACCTAGATAACCGCTTCAGCAACAGGTCGCCAAACCCTAAGAAAACCTTAGCGTAGCATCCTGAATGACTGGGAGTCTTCTTCAAAGGCTATATCAGAAGGTCCTTCGAACGTTCTTCTGTTTCTTAACCTAGCGCCAAACACTAAACCTTCAACCCTCACCCCAAACCCTCAACCTTGCAGTTTATTATTTGGGTACTGCCCCCACCTATTAACAGTTGGATAACATTCGTAATATATTGATGTATATCCCTTTATAAGACCCCTCTAGCAGATTGTTAATGGGTGGGTGCAGGACCCAGATTGTTCCCCAAAGCCTTAAACACTCAACACCCAAAGTCTCCAACTAAATCCTAAGCCTTAAACCCTATATCCTAAACCCTAAACCTTAGCCCCAAGACTGATTGCAATGACTACTTCAGGCATCACGTTTAAGGCTTTTGTTATACATGCTCAGGAGGAAGCCTGCCAACTCGGTCCAGGGTTTACGTGAACCCCAAAAGTATGTGGAATAATAGCCGTTTGGGCAGTTTTGAGGGGTTTTGGGCTAAACCCTAAAACCTAAACCACAAACCCTAAACCTGAACCCTAAACAAACGCCCTACTTTTGTGGTCCAGGTAGGGTCTATGAGGTGTAGCTTCAACTTTCTGGTGCTGAATTCATGGGTTCCTAAACCCTAGAAGACCCGCTAGAACAACAGCAATTTTCTTCAGGGTCGTTAGTTGCGGTTTTTGTGATCATGGAACTTGTCTGAAGCCCATTAAAACCTGCACAAAATTCATCAACTCCGCCTGAAGAAATGGACATCTAGTTTAAATTTTCAAGCCAAATACAAAGGACAGATGTTTCCATGAAGATTCATTTAAGAGCGCATGAAGAGCAATTTCAAATCAAACTAGAACCATTTTTATTGTCATGTTGAAAGCAGTCAAACTCCAGGTTTTATTCTTATGCTTAGCAGTAATGCTAATACTGTGCAGGGTTTACTTTCCTCGGATCTCTAGAATCATGGGGTTCGGACATTCATTACCGGGGGGGGGGGGGTGGACCTCCCTTATCAATCAAGAGCGCATTCTAAGAGGGGGCGGGTGGTAGGGTAACCCGCGATGAACTCGAGATTCGGGTGTAGGGCAGCGGAGTAGGAAATGTGATTCGGCATCATCATAGGGATATATCTAGGATTTCATTGGGTTCATCCGTCTTTTGGAGAAGTCTCAGATCTCGAAACATGATTTTTGAATGGGCATCCGCGTGGCACATGAAATAATGCTGGAACATGCCCATGAGGAAATTTCCCCAGGTGAGTACCCTACCTGTTCCTCCCTTGAGATTTCTGCCATATGAGCTATAGTCTAAACTCCTTAAAGCGGGGTTATATCGGGGATTGTATAGGGGACTACTATAGGGGATATTAAGGGGGATACTAGGAGTTTAGACAGTAGCTCATATGGGTACATGGTAGTTTCCCAAAATAATGGGACCCCAATATAGACCTCAAAATACTATAGTCCTTATTATAGGGACACCCCAAAAAGGTACCCAAAATAGGGGGATCCCAATATAGACCCCAAAATACCATAATCCTTATTATAGGGACACCCCAAAAAGGTA